>VXAX01001406.1:1901689-1919088 GCA_013399835.1 Leptocoma aspasia | reverse complement strand
AGTCTTTTCATTTCCCACGATTCACCAAAAAGGGTTTTCAATTCTCTCCTCTTCCCTCCCATCTGGCCTGGATATCTTCCTTCACTGACCTCCAAGTCCCATTCTATTCTCTTACATAGCTTCATATCTCAACTTTTCTCTCACGGGGGGAAAGGTGCGGCATTGAAAGAGTTAAGTTTCAGTTCTGGGCCAGCCAGATGGTGTCACATGATCCCAGCACAAGAGCCGATGGATCGGGGGCTTCTCTCCCTCCTGGGCTGTTGCCCAGGGAAAAGAAGGGAAAAGTGGTCTCGGAGAAGCAGCTGGGCTGAGCCCCTGCCTGGGGCTTGCGAGTTTCCCCCCTCCATTTGCCCGCTTCTCCACCCTTCCCTCTCGCGATGGGATGGGAGAAGGGCAGACCTTGCTGTCTCTCAGCTCGGTTTTCAGAGCAGAGACGGCCTGCCGCTCGGCTCCGGCCCGCGGCAGAATGCTGGAATGTGCCGAGGGGGGGGGAAGGGGGAAAAAAGGAAAGGGAAGCCCCCACAGGCCTCCCCCGGCCTGAGGCCGGGAGACGGAGTCCGCCCTACCTGACCTGCTGACCACCGGAAAAGAGAACTGCCCCCCTCCGTCCCCAGCTTAACAGGGGTGTTTTAGCAGGGGCGTGTCCAAAAAAACCTCACTTCCTATTCCAACACTTTTCAAACCATGACACAAAGCTTGCCTTTTTTTATTGATATTGCAAAGAACATTTGCAGAACTTGTGAATGAAAAACATCTAAAGTTCTGAGTAACCTCTTAGCAGGTATAGCTCTATATTTTTCTCCTTCCTTGTAACAATCCCATAATTTTTGAGAAAATGTGTCACAGTGAGTGCTAAATCAGTCTTAATCATTCAAAGGGAAATTATTTACTTGTTATTGCTTAATAGACACAGAGGCTCAAATTAACCATTTCACTGCCTTCTTGACTGACAGCAGCCCTATTGCACTCCTTCCATGACGTCTGGAGTAGAAGCCAGCTAAGCCAGTAGCTGGCTGAAGCAGCTACAGCAATCCTAAGATTTTATAAGGAGAACAAAGAAGGATGTAACCCCATCCTCTGTAATAAAAATAGTTAGATAAAATAAATATTTCTCCAGTGTTGTACTCCATTCAAGACATAGCACGGTTTTAACTGCAGAATAAAACCCAAACGGCTTTAAAATTATTTTACCATATCTGGGAATGCAGATGCTGCCTTAGTCCTCCTCTGAAACACATTAGTGACATCAACTTCCAAGCAAGCTCTCACAGGCTCTTAACAGCCTATGATTTCCTTCTTCATGTTTGCTTACCACAGACTGGTGGTAACACAGATCACTGAAAATGCTTGCTTCTGTATGTTTTGAAATTTGATTAAGTGCTGCTGTAGACTTTGGAGGACAAGACTGCTTACATCTTGTTTCTACCAAAGGCATTTATTCCTTTACTGAATAACATTTTTACCATATTTTTTCACCTTAATATATGATTTAGTAACACATTTGAACTCACATTTTTTAGGTCTATTAAGGCTTGTTTTTTACTTGTTGCAAAACAAAAATAAATGCCTAGAAATCTGAATTTGAAATGTGTGAGTAATTTTGAACATTATCTTATTGACTGAAGTAAAAAGAACAATTTTCTATTCTCCTTATTGAAGAAGAACAGTAAGAGTTATGATATTTAAAATACAACAATGTAGCCATGCTGGTTTTACAAATAAGGAAGCTAGTGGGAAGAATCAAACACCAAAACAGCTTTTACTTAAAATAGTCAATTTATGGAAGAGATACTGTTTTTTGAGGAGAACTAATGAATTGTTGAATTCATTAGTTTTCCTCTACTTCCAGGTTTTATAGAATAAAAGAAAAATCTATAAATCTCTGTGGTAAAATTGTTTGTAAAAAAGAGAAAGAAAAAAAAATAAAAGGATCATTTGATAGGCAAGTAGTCGGTGCCTTTTAAACCTGCAGAGAATTTGGGTTCCAGCTCTTTCTCCACAAAATGTCTACAGACAAAATACTGAGAAAAACAGGAATTGCAGATGTGAGGATTCCCTTTTTTCTGGCTCAATTTAGTTGTTTCTCTAGATGACTGTGTAAAGCTTTCTTTGAAGTCCCTTGAGAGGTTGTGCTTAAATCCAAATATTAGACTTGGCTCTGAGGGCAAGTTAACATTCTGTGTCCCCTTTGCTTGTCTTTTCTTCATGTTATTTTTTTAAAAAATGAAAGAGCAAACCAATAGGCTTAATAGCCATAATGTCCATAAAAGTACTTTGGATGCAAGTTTCTTAAATGCAGATATCTAAATGCCACATTATATGTCATATGAGCATTCTTTTATTGGTTTTCCTCTCAGTAGCAGAAAAAGAAGGACAGTTGCTAATTATTTTTCAACAGCAGAAATAACTCAACCTGTCTCTTTGTTGGTTAAACTGGATTCTCCCCCACCTGCAGTGATATATTTATTTTTCCCAAACATACATGAAAAGGGTTGCATGTCAAGTCAGATGTTATGACTATACATGCATGTAAGAATATACCAAGTATACAGACTTACATAAAGGATGGTACCTCAACAAAAGTGTAGAAAACCACCAGCATTTTAGACCTCTCAATGCTGAGGACAATAGGTGACTTCTGTCTTTTCTCTGTGGTTTTCCCTTAGCTCTAAAGCATGACCAACTTGCTGTGAAATGGGTGGTAACATACACACTGTATACTAACAGAATGTGACTACCTCACTAGCCTTAGGTGACCTTTTAAACTCCCACCTTGCACATGTGTTCAGAAGAGGTTCAGAGGAGATGAATCTCAAGGACTGTTAAAAATGTCAGCAGTGGCCTTCTGGCACTTGGCTTCCAAGTCAAACAGACTTGAACTCATTTAGGAAATAGTGGGATGCTATTAGAAACCTTTTCTTAAAGAAGACAGAATCAGAGCTACAAGAAGTGAAGAGAGAAAAATGAGATGACACGGTAAGGGGAAAAGAAAGCTAATGAAAAAGCAAAGCTGAAATAACCTTAAATCTTACAGCCTTAAAGAAAGTTAATATAGCCTTACATATAGCAGCCTTTTGGACAAAAAGAACGAAATGAGTATTTCTGATTATGTGTAAACTGCTGGTCTCATGAGGACATGCATCATCCTGTACTGTCATGGGAGTCCCAGTCATAAATATCCACTGGGTTCTGTTCGCTTTTCTAATCAAAATAAAGAAAGTTTGTATAGACAGAAAGGGCATTTTATTGCACCATGGTTTGCTGCTGAAGGACCAAGAGGCCAGAGCATGTCATGATCTCACTGTTTAGCAAGTTTAGTCCTATTATAAATTATACACACTCAGAGACAGGAAATGTTTTGCACATTTCTACACGTTATTTACATGGTGGCAGCAGACAGCAAGATATCCCCCCACCCCCACTATCAAAAAGTAATGTACTGCAGCAGTACCAGAGATATTAAAAGAAAAACAGATCCAAAGACTGTTGATGTTGATTGAACTGGAAAACAGGCCTCAAAATGTAAAATCTTATTATCCTTATCATGAAGACTGGTTCAATGCTGTGAGTCATCATGGCTCTAGAGCAATTCTTTTAACATTTCTGACAATGGTGTTTCCTCTCTGAAAGAGCAGAACAGGAGAAAATAAACTATTTTTAGTTTCTGACCTGAGCACATTTGGGACAAAGAGAAGGTGCAGCTCATAGAGGCTCTTCTGTGGTTTGTTCCCAGAAAGGCCTCAGTTGGAGGGGTCAATGCCTCTTAGTGTGGCAGTGGTTCCCACCCTGACCAACTATTCCTACAGGAACATATGAAGCTCCTTTCAAGTGCTAGCATAACACTTCAAGAGGATAAAGACAGATCCCTTTATCTAAGGATGGAGGTGAAAGTTTCATCTGTGATCTTCAGGACTGCCCTAAACATAACTTTTTATAAACTTAGCCATTAGAAAACCCTTTGTATGTTGATAGTTTAAATAAAACACCAAGATTCCAATTCTAAAAAAGCTAAACTCAAAAAGGCTGAATTGTAACTCTTGCCCTGCTCCTAACAAAAACCAGCTAGTTCTGATCAGAGAATGGTTCCTTGGTTCCCCTCTTAATGCCCGATTTTGAGGGAGGGGAAGGAACCACATTGCCAAAACCACACGAGAAAGCCAAGGGGGCACTTAGAGGCAGAGATACAGATGCAAGCGCTGCAGCAAATAAGGCAGCTTGGCAGAGTGATACAGTCAAACAAGTACGCAAAACTCCAAGAAATACTCAAATAGTCCAAGTATTTTGGCCCTGTGGGTCCTGACAAACAAAACACTCAAAACATATCTCCACCCTCAGGAAGGAGCAAAGGAGCCCTCACTTTCACAAGTGCCACTTTCCCACTGGCAGAGGAACGCATGTGAGATCCTGCCAGCCTGGCCCTGGGGCTGAGTATTGCTACTTGAGTTCCTGCTCCTTTAGCAGTCTGATCCCCAACATCACATCCTGCCTAGTGCCTCTGCAGAAACAGCGAGCTCCTTTCAGCGTACCACTGTTGCTAAATATTTAAGCTGTGATACACAACGAGCTTGTTCCACCAATCGAACTGAAACAGACACTTGGCCCACAGAGCTAGAGGCTAGATGGCCATTTAAAGAAAAGTATGCATAATTAAATTCTGTCTCATTTTATGCCTTATCCTCCCTCTCCCCTTTTATCTCCAGCTACCATTAACAGGCTCCTTTTCATTCTCCCCTTCTTATCCTTTTTCCTTCTTTCCCTTTCATCCTTGTTTATGTCTTTTTCATTTTCTCCTACTTTAATTTTTTTCCAAATCCTTTTGATCATCTGCCTCCTCAGCTCTCCAGTTCTTTACCCAGCTGTGTTCATGGGCTTTTCCATTTTATATCAGCTTCTCCCTCTCTTCTTTCTTACTACATTCCTATTTCTTCAAATGAATTAAATCTTATTCCAGCAAGCCCAGGACCTGATTTCGGCATTGTCTGGAACAAATGTTAGTCACTCTTCCCTAATGAGCAGATTTGGATGGAAACAAAGCATATGGCTAGAAGGAACAGTGTGAAAATGGGGTGATAAAATCAGTGGTATGAAAATGAATTTAATTACATTATTCTTATCATTGTATCATCCAAATGCTCATTTGCTTTGACAATGATTTCTGTTCAGCATGTGTGACATTTTAGCCATATAGATAATGTTTAGCATTGTCTCTCATTTGTTACTAAAAAGCAGTGAAAGGTTTGTCTAAATGAAATCAGATCTTCATTCGAACAGCAGGAATATAATCTTCAGAGCAAATGATCTTGCCAAGAGTGTCTGTGCAGGTCATGTATACTTGTATACCTGACCTGCACATGTATACTATATACAGATATTTGTTTTAATTATTCCCATATAAATATGCTTGTTTTCCATAGCTGTACATAAACACATACACCTAGCAGGTTGACAGGGATATGAGGTAAGTTATCCAGTTACAAATTAACCTCATTATCTGTTAAACTGGTACAAATAGAGTAATCTGTTCACTTTCACATGCTTTCAGGCAAAGTGCCTCTGCTTTGAGTCCTCTTACAGTTTCTCAAGTTCCTAGTTTGAAACTAACACTATTGAATGAAAGATTTTTTTGTCTAGCAGTCTAGCATCCTTTTTGTCTAATTAAAAAAGTGATAGTCTTCCAGTCTTCTTTACTGCAACATCTGCACATTCCCAAGCCCTCCAGTCATGCACTGTGAGAGTGATTTGCAGATCAAATTTATACCCTTCAAATTCCATGAGTCAGAAAAATCTGGAATTCGAGTACAGAAAATAAATGCCTTTGAGTTTACCTTATGAGATTCTCTGAAACCTACAGGTGCTTTGGCATACTTCCTCCTGATCTAAACTGATCTCTCCTCTAAATTTGAGGATTTTTTATTTGAGGTTTTTGGGGATTTTTTTTTTTTTGCAACTGAGACTGGTAAGGCCCCTCTTTCCTTCCTGAGCTCTCCTTATGCAACAATGTCTGACTCTCTTCTGCACAGTACCACATTCACCTCTCTCTGTTCAGTGATGACGAAAACATCACCACTCACACCAATCTATCATTCTTCCACTTAAATCTGACCAGAACTGGTCCTTGAGGATGAAGCAGAAGTCCTGTGTCAAGTAAAATTATTGGTCATAATTAGTGGTTAATACCTATATTTTTGCCTAGAGAAGCATTAAACGTCCTTTTCAAACAAATCAGCTACCGAGGATGACATAACACAAAGAATACCCTCAGTATACAGTACAAAGTAGACCTCTTAAATTGATAAAGTTACTCCTCACTTCAATGTAACATCTGAAAAAGCCATTTTCCCACAATTTGAAGCACTTGAAAACATTCTAACGCTCTACGCATTAAAACTTCTCTTTTAATATTGGATCAATCTTTTGCAAACTCTTTTATTTATGTATGAGTAATATTAATAAAATTAATTACTTAAAGTTTTCAAAATAGTTTGCATTTTATAGATTGTAATTCATTATAAAATAAATGCCACACATATTTACACATGAAAGCACTGATGTTTCTTTTCACTCTGAACAGAATAAAAATAATGCCACTGATATATTTTCTGATTCCTCCCACCTAAAGAACTCAGTGAATTCAAAAAGATGTCATCAAGATCAGCAATTGCAAAACATACACATACAATGAGAGATTTCTGCATCTTTCATTGAGTCTTGTAGACTTCTCTCCTCCACTAATATTTCTCAAATGGACTGGATAGAAAGGACCATGAGGTATAAGCAGACTGTTCTTATTCCAAATGTCTTTTTTGTGTTAGCTACTGGCAAGTTCTACCTTTCTGTCTCAGTCACAACTGTTTTATCTTTTCCTGAGTCCCTTTATTCTGGGTCTGTTAATTCCTCTATCCCTTCATGGCATCCCACTTCATTAGTGCTTCTGTTACATGCTGCATTTTTTCTTAACTGCACCTTTCCTTTCTTTCTTTGCTACCCTTCCACTCCTTTCCTTCCCCTGACTTTTGTGTTTCTTCTAGAGTCTCTGCTTTGAAACTGAATCACAGAGGAGAATTAAGAAAAAATGAGAAAAAACTCTTCTAAAAGGCATCAGGAGCAGCCCAGAAATGTTTGCTTCTCAGTAAAACCTAAAATGCTCAGTGACTAGGAGAGACATTTTCACTTACATTTATCTAAGACGGACACAGCTAATACAGCTGGTGTTCTATTAGTGAAGAAGGTCTTGTGGCCAAGTGAGCTGCAACAGATTAAAGAAGCTGCAGCACATTTATGTCAAAATGGTATTTATAAAGGTCAAAATATAATTTATGATGACTGAAGGTTTAAGCACTGGTTTTGGAGAAAGTAACCATAAGTGGGAAAAAATACTGCTTTTTTCAGTTTCAGTTCAGTTCAAAAAGTTATGAGAGGAGGAATTATACATAATTCTTGGTTCTTTCTTTTTTGTGATGTGCAGAGTGACAGCTTTCTCACTTAATTGTGCCAGGCCCTATGAGCGTTACAAATATGTGACCTTGTTTACATTATTTTCTTGTACAATCACTATTTTTAATATTAACAGAAATATTGACATGCCGTGGAAGTTTGACTAATTTAATAGGTCATTCATCTTTATGATTTCATTGACTCCCAACTCCTGTCAGATTTCATTTCTAATTCAAATTTATTATTTTACCAGTGCACTTAGTGACTGTTAGCTGAGCCAAACACACAAAGTTCAAAACTGGACCTAGAAAAAGGCATGAACAAAAAACGCTATTTCCTTTTGGTGTCTTTAACATCTACCTCTGTGCTATCTTGTAAGAGCATCTTCAGACACAGCCTTAAGGCCAAATGCACTGTAATGATCACCCATGCTGAATAACTTCACAACAATTTTCAGACTGTTAGTCCCCAAACTGGTGACAGAATAATGCAAAAAGTTTCCAGATCATCCCAGCTAACAGGGAACCTAATCCGTAGCAGGAATATTGCCCACTCTGCATGGATCCAAGTCTCCCCAGACATCCTGCTTGGGTCCAGGTTTACACAAGCTGTCTTTGTATCACTTCGCAAAGCCACCAGCTGTGTCACTCCTACCAGGAAGATGACCTGCTCTTTGTCAAACTAGATGTCCATGGTTTGGGGAATGGCCTTAGGACAGAGCCATGCCTTACAGTGTGCATAACCAGTCAGTCTATTGCTCCATATTCACACCTTGACATTGTACAAGCACTGCACACTGGTTAAATATTTCTTAGGCACCAAAATGTGGTAGCTCCCATAGGTCACGATGGTGAACTCGCAGGGCTCAGGAGCTTTGTGTGCTCTCCACATAAGGAGAACAAACAGGCCTCACTCTGGCATTTCACCATCACCCTTGCCTCGTTCTGCACAGCTGCATATCAAAATCAATATGGAAAATGGGGAGCTGTCACAGGGATAGGGTGCTGCTTAGCATCCTGAAGTGCAGCCTGAGTGCTGAGGGAGCTGCACTGCTACTGGCTTCACTGGGAGCAGGACTGCTGTTCAAATAGGAACAGCACTACTGGCGAAAACATTAAAGCAGACAAATCAGGCACAGCCTTGTCCTTCTACTACTGTGATCATGAAAATAAAAAGTATTTTGATTTCTCCTTTTGGGTTTTCCCCCAGTTACTCTGTTCCAGAAACTGTGCATCCCTGGTTTTGAGGCATTTCAGAGATGTTAAGCTGTTATTTCCAGTAACACAAGCAGTTACTTCCCATTATAATATGGATTATTCCAAAGCATTTGGTGCGCAGGAGGGAGGAACTCTAATCTAGGAAACTTTTACATTTTATCTGCAATGATTCTGACCACAAAGGTTATTGTACTTAATTCATTCAATTATATTCTGAAGAGCTTTGTCAATTCATTGTTTGCACCTGAACCTTTGAATTTGGCAGAGGTATAGCCCTGATGTTACAGAATTGTTTTAATCTACGTGTTTTACAACTTTTAGATGCCTGATCTTTAGTAAAAAAAAAATTTTTTGTTTTGTTTGTACTGTAAACAAAATAAGGATTTTTGATGAAAAGTTGCCCCTGACTTAGAATCTGTCTGATTGGTTCCTGAACATGAAAAATTTTTCCTCAGCAATGCTCACATCTAATCACTGCATAGGAGAAGGAAGAGAACAACTTTTTTTTTTTTTATTTGAGAGATTCACCTTTTTGAGAGCTGTAAGTCCTTCAAATGTGGCTCAACTTTTTTTTCATATGGGTAGTGGTTTTGCCCCAAACCACACCTGTAATTCCCATTAGAAGAGATGTGAGGGCAAAAGACCCCCAGATCTTCCACAACGCAGCTTTCCTGTGCATATAATTCCCATTAGCTTTAATCTAAGTTCTGCACAATAAGCAACAGCAGGATGAGCACTCATTTTGAAAAACAAAGTAATAAGTAATGATTCACCACATCTGCAAAGTCTTCCTGAGTTTTATTTATCATGCTTTTATTTTGGCAATCACTCTTCTCATCAGAATGGCTATTTAAACTTGTGAGAGGAATCCATTTCATCATTATGTTTTAGCACATATGTTTGTATCCATCATAATTCTTAATCTAGACCTAATAAAATAATTTACCGGTATAACGTAAAGTATTAAGTAATTGATTTTTAGCACAATAGTGCACGAAGCAGGAGAATCAATAGCACCCATGGCCACAACAAATTTCAAATTATCATTCCCAATGCTTGTGACAAATCAATGGGTAGTTGATTTGCTACTAATTTTATTATGTGTAAAATGTTAAAAAAATTCACTGCATGTAAATAAAGTCATTCTTTGTCTGACTACATTTCTGCTCTTACTCTCTCCTGTATTTGCTCCCCCCTTTGTCTCCTCAGAGCTACACTATTTAAATAAGCTTCCATTATTTTCAGTGGAATGACTTGCTAAAGGGAAATATTTGTGTCCCTTCACGGGACATCTGCTGTTGGTATGAAAGCAATCAAGAGGAAAAAATGATGGTATGAAGCACATTTAACTTTCACGCCTCTTCATCATTCTGCACAAGCAAACACCAACAAGAATTCAATCATAAGTACTTCAAAATATATTCCTCCCCTTTCTAAAAAATCAGATATTAAAAAAAGGAAAATAAGGAATAAGAAAAAATTACTAAATAACAATAGATTTACATGTGAACCTTTCAACTTTTTAGTACCTCTCCTGACACACTATCACCATTTAAAAAAAATCATTCAAATACTTTCAAATAGTTACAAATATTAACTAAATTCTACAAAAGACTAAGACAAACTGTGTAATTTAGAGAATTAATCATTATAACATATAATTTACTTATCAACAACTTTTTAACATATTAGGGTAAAACCCTGCATTCAGCACAGGTGGTGGTGTGAGAGGTTGTACTTACATTCATGCTCATATCCTGCCTCCCTGATGGATTCTGCATCACTGACTACTGGGCCTGCCTGCTTAAAATTGCCTCTGATGAGATGGTATTGCAGTGTTTTGCAGGAGCATAAACTGTTGTTAAAATAGACTTCACAGGATTCTTTCTTTTTTTTTTTTTTTTTTTTGAGAGACAAGATATAAAGCTCACATCCTTCCACTCAACTACAACTGTGGGAATAAAAAGAATCTTAACTTTTTGTTCCAATAGGATCCAATTTAATAATGTCTCATGCATCGTATATGACAATTGCATCAAAGTAATAGCAGGAAGTTGTCTGGAGGTGCTGCTGACAATATGAATGCTGCATTGCTAAATCAGAGTTAGTAATAAAGAGGCTGAAGGAATGATAATTCCATCCATCAATCACTGTTTTTAAGACCCACAAAGAGAACCAAAGAGGCTGCATATTTCACTTCTGTTTCACAAACTCCTAATTAGCTGTAAATGAACTTTTGGGAAAACGTAATCTTATGCCAAGGTACAGATCCTATTATCTGATGCTAATTTAGAGCTATGGAAGAGAAATGAGAAAAACACATATGAGTGAACAAACTAAAGAGAAGTTCACAGGCAGAAAGGACACTAACCTTGTATTGAATGTGGCTTTTGCTTCTGTGCATTTTTGGTGGAATGAACCCAAGATGTCAGAAACATGTTTTCCCAACTGGAAAAACCATCTGAAGGGCCCTCGCAGATATGATCAGTCAATATTAGCACTGATGACATCAGACATTACTATTGCAGTTGTCTGCTTCAGTTCTTTGCCTTTTATGAGGATGTCTGAAACCCAAACTTTTGTCAAGCATTTCTAGGGATTACTCCTAAAGGGAATGTTCCAGCTGACAGAAGCCTGCAGAGAAACCCCCTCTAGAAAATGCTTTATCTATGGAGAGGGATGGACTAGAATATTTTTAGCAGAAAAAATAAAATGCTATAGCTCTGCTGGTAAAACTCAGTGTGCGTTCCTTCTATTATGTAATAAGCACTAATTTATTTTGGAACAATTACTCTGTCTTGGAAGACTGAGAAGTTAGCTTACTTCACAGTGCTTATCTAAATTTTGATTCTTCTGGTTTCACTCCTTGACACAGTTGATTACAGAAGCACTGAATAGAAAGAATAGCAACTTGAAGTTCAAATGAGTGGGGAGAGGTGGAACAGTACGGAACTTTGAAGACAATGAAATTAAGCCTAAATTTGTAATAGAAAAGGATGTTAACCCAGATGAATGACAAGATCAAAGCAACGAGTGACAAAGATGATATTACAGTCGGTATTTGTACAGACTTTGAAGACTGAATATATGAATATTTGCAAGTATTTGCATTTAATCAATTGTGTTTCTGCTTCTTTCCTGACCAATCCTATTCAGCCTCACACAAATCTGAAGGTTGTACACTCTTGATAGGTGTTTGTTTAACAGTGTTTCATACTTGGACTACTTTGCCCTAACCTCCTGTATGTATCTTCTGATAATGAGGACAGAGACACAGCTAAGGACATGCACATTTTGGGAGAAGCTAAGAACAAGTAGTAAAAGAAAAACAGTGGAAATACTTTTCTTCACAAGGTATCAGAAGCTAGAACAATTATTAAAAGCCATGTAATACATTTGAAGATGCAAAGGTGAAAAGTGAGATGACTTTGAGCGCAGTAATGACTCTGATCAACCTCACTTGGAATGCCCTCCCATACCCTCTGCCCATTTGTCCCAGAAGCACCATTTCAGCTCACCCTTCAGTTTCTGCTGGAGCTATGTTATAGAACCAGTGGTCTCAATACGGCTGGTCACAGACCCTGATGACCCAGGTCCCAGTGTGCAGGTTTATGCTGGGCTTTATCTTGGACCTGTCTTATTGCAATGGGCCCGGCTCCCCATCCCTTAGGGAGCAGCTGACCCTTCCTGTTCCCTGACAGAAATCTCAAATTTGGGGAGGCCTGCTTCTCACATATACTATACAGACTGAGATATGTCTAAGAATAGAGTTAAAAGCCACAACGGTTTTAAGCTTTTGTAGACAGTTAAACACAATAGTTTTCTAATAAAATGCTGACATTCAGAAGGTGAGACATAGTTTGGCTTGCAGACATAAAAATACATAAAAAACAATCTGGTATGAGGCGCATGTTCTTCCTTGTCTGTACAAATCACACGAGTGGTAGAAGGAGACTGTGTGGATCATGGCATTAAAATGTTATGAGTAAACAAACTTCTACCTGCCTAGGCTACATTCTCTCCTATCTTATTATAACAATTATGAAATAGATATTCTTCTACAATTCAGTTAATTATTTTTGGGCTTGAACTAGCAGTAACCATCTCTGTACAGTGTGTTCTGGTGCTCTTTGCTTCCTTCCTGACATTCAGATCCTAAAGTTCCCCCACTGTTTTACTTGGACACTTCAGACGTTTTTCTCACTTCTATTTCAACATTTTCTGCTTAAAGATTGCTACTCTCTAATGTTTTAAATACTTCTCAAAGATCTGGATGTGTTTTCTCTCTCAAGTTCCAACTACAGTTTAATATCAAAGCCAGTAGTGGCCATGTAGAATTTCCTCAGCTATTATAAAAAATGTTGGGTTTTAGCAGCTGGAAACAAAGAAGACTTTGGTTTTTATTACCACCTAATTTCAGAGTGATCAAGTGAATAAGGCAAGATGTCCTTGGGACAAAATGGATAATTATTGTTGCTTGCATATATAATTAGTAATTAAAAAAAAAGAAAGGAAAAAGGATGCAGTCATATTACACATGGCAATATCTGACAGGGAGCAGTCACAGTTGTGATAAGTGTATCTCAGTGCCAAATGAATGATCAGGGATCATTTCTAGTGCCAGCACACCCCAGCAGCAATAAGCAGGAAAGATGGTGAGCCTCTACTGAAGATGGATGCATTTTGTATGCAGCAACATTTGCAGCTGCTTAGATTGGTTTAGATTGACCTTAGATTCCAAGCAGTTTTTTGTGGTTCCTTGGAGGAAGTGAAAGACAAGGTATGGAGTGGATGAGATCTTTTAAGGACACTATTGGAACCTCACCCTACCCCTCAAAAAAAGGCTCAGGGAGAATTTTTTGAATAAACACTGGAGGAGTTGCAGTTAAACTGAAATAGAGCAAATGAAACCATTATAGCACGTACAGGTACAGATATGTTAAATATTATGAAACAGAGTATAATTGAGTATAATGCAATCAATAAATCCTGGCACACAGATAAGCACACATACTTTTCTTTTCGTAGCTTTTGACAAAAATCAGCAGTGAAAAGGTAAAGAGCATCAGTAAAAATTGGGGTGAGAAGATAAAGCTGCCTAAAGATAAGTGAATATTAGCTGCTCTGTATTTAAGAAAAGTCCCAAATGGAAAAAGAAGAAATCTTTGGCACATTTTTCCTTAACCTACAGAGATGACGTTATATTTTTTGAGTGGTTCTTGTGACCAAGGATTGCTTCTGGAATTTTGCTGAGCAGAAAAGTAGCTTTGATAAAAACAGAGAATTGGAATCATTGCCAATCTTTTTTCTAACAAAGCAAATCATACTTTCACTCACTAGCTGTACTTAACTAAGAAAATGTGCCCCTCTCCCAGGAAGAAAATTACTTTTTCATTATATTTAAACAGCAATGTAATTGAAAGATTTGTGAAGCTTGTCTGCCTGAGCTTTAAAAGAAGATGGAGTGAGCTAGTGAAAATCACTCTTGTCTAACTATTTGATAGTGCAAAAAATAGCTTTGAGCTGTGAGAGTGATGTTATCTGCTACTGAACTAGAAGATCAGGTGACAGCTGTGTAGCCCACATTCTTGGCCACTTAATCAGCATTGTCACGGGTCAAAAAACTGCAGGGTGTTTGGGCCTTCCTCCAATATTTGAATATGAGTCTTTGCTTTTCTATTTCTGCTGTAACATGAGCAAGAGAGTGTTCCTGCTTTGTATCATTATAGGAAGGGTGACTTCAGTCTACAGATTATGCAGGGTGGCCTTGATGTCTTACAGAATTTGAGACATGTTTACTTGTTCTTGTGGCAGAAATACAGAATGAAAAGCACTGCGAATATCACTAGCATCTTAAAGGTAACAGCTAAATAGATAAACACAATCTATTTATCTAATTGTTAAGCGTAGATGTATGCCTATCCAAAGGATTCTTCCTGACATAGGTCAAGCAGACCTGTTTCCACATTAGGATAAGTATTTGAATGTCAGACCTCTCTAACCAGTAATACAGTTCTTGTTCAGTTTGAAATTTTCAAAAATCAGTTGCCAGAAGTAGCTCAGAGATCTGGAATACGGGAAAAGGTTCTGCAAGAGAATGATTATCAAAGAGAGGGCAGCTCTGGCAGTAAAGTTTCTGTAATAAACAGTGTAATTATTCATAATTTATCATCAGGTTGTTTAATTTTTCCTCAGTGGGATGTATACAAATTTCATATTTAAAAATAAAACAAAATCTTTGCAATGAAGGCTGGTTATGTGCATTTCCTATTGATGTATATTAAAATCCAGAAATTAGTTACAGCCATTTCCAGATTTTCTCCTTCTTTTACATGTCTTACTGTCTCATTCTTTGACTCCTTTCAGCAGGAATAATTTTATTTGTGATAATTGGGAACTCCTATGTTCCTCAGCTGAAGTATGCCTATGTAGAGAACTGTAAACAGGTATTTCTTTGAGGTGATCCAGTTCAAGAACAGATGCAAGGTATCTAAAGTATCTGTTTGTCACTGAAAAACAATCAGCAAAGTACTTTTTTTTTTCCATGCAGATGCTTCCAATCCCCTCTCCAGCCACAGCTTAGCCTTTAATGAACTTTCTTGAACGCATTCTTGGAACCAAACCACCAGTGAACCTGTGGGTTTTGTCTAGTCTTTTCCTGATGCTCTAGTTCTTTTTGTACAGCTTCTGGACGGTTTTCATGCACGCTCCAGTTCTGAACACAGTGAAACACAGCTCACAATTTCCTATCAGCCACGCATGACCTGTGTTTTCTATTGTTCTTGTTGGTTTAGCAATTCCCTGGAGCTTAACCGTTTCTTAGATTTGCTGTAATTAAAGCAGACTGGTTGTGTCTTTGAAGGTCAAGCACTTTAGCCTCACTCCCACTGTGACTGTGACCAAACACTCTTATGATGCTCTTCTGTAATCCTCAGAATTTGGCAACTTTCTCTCTCATCTTCTCTAAACTAATGTCAGACAGCTGTGGATATGGGCATGGATTTTTCCAATTCCCCTAACAAAGACAGGGTGGAGAGCTACTGTTCTATGTCTGAACACCATACCTTACCACACCGCACGGCTGATCAGAGATACGATTTCATGCGCATCTGGGCATTCAAAACGCAGAGAGGTCATCATTACCATACACGTTGGTGTCACTGCTCATTTCTGGATTTTTAGTGATCTGCTAGAAGACAAATTTAAAAGTTTATTTCATTGCAAGTTAAATTACTTACGACACTTTTAAAGCTTTTTTAAATTTTGTGCTACAATGGTAACACTTTCTAGACCAGCTATACTTTCTAATTTTTGGAAGCTATAACTGCAGCTTTTAAAGAAAATAGAAATTACCTCAATTACATAACCATGAAAAAAACTACGAAAATTAAAAAAAAATTTGAACATTTATTGTAAAACATCCATAGGTTACCGAGGCTTCGGGGAACTACGGCAACCTCTTTTTTTGGGGGGCGGGAGAAGAACTGAAGTTCTAGGCAAACAATGAACTAAGAGAACACTTGCTATTGAAAAGAGAAAGTCTGACGTCAGGAAACACAACAATTAATGCTATTCTGCCCCCTTGCGTTAACTCCTGAGGTAGCTGCCTTGCGAGCCCCACACATCCCGGAGCTCGTGTCCCTTCGCCAAGATTGCGCCAAGTCGCAGATGCATTACCCAAAACACAACAGAGCAGCGTCCCGAAAACAGCGTGGCTGGGCGACCACTGGAAATGACACGGCTGTGTGCCTAAGCTCCGACTTGATGTGTTGTGTGTAAAAACAGTTCCGAATACGCGCAAATCACCGAGTATGTTGGAGCTCGCACGGCCATGGGGGGGGATGGGTAGAGTTTAGAGTTCAATTGAAAGCGGCAGCGAAGCCGGCTAACTACATGGAAGAGCAGCATGGAAAACAGAGGACCTGTGCTGGAGAAAAATCAGAACCTAGAACCTGAGCTCAAGCTCTTAAAACCAGCATTATCTAAATTCTTGCTTTTATCGTTTTAGTAACTCACACGGAATAAACAAGGCATTAAATTTGGCCACAGTTGCACTTGAAAGGAAAAGCTTTCATTGAAAGCGAGGGCCAACAAAAATATTTCCACCTCTAGAACTCCACTTTGGTTTTAAAACTGTTTCAAAACCAGCAAACACATCCTTGCAGTACCACGGACACCAGGAGCCAAAGCCCCAGCGGGAAGACGGCTGTCATGCAGCTGTATTTCATACGTGACGCGGAGATAAATGTCAGAAGTCACACGCTGCCAATGACGAGAGATAATTGCCATTTTAATGTGATTTTATTTCCATCACTCCCTCTCCAACCCTGCTAATTCCTGACGTTATTCTTCACTCGCAGGACTAAGAGCTGCTCCCGTGTCTTGAACCGGGGGCCGGGCCGGGCACTCTCCAGAGATCCCTTCCCAAAACGCTCCGGAGGGGCGAAGGGTGGCTCTTACCGAGGGCTAGGAAAGGAGATTAAGTTTTATGAGCAGCACGCCAAAGCGAAGCAATTAATGTACAAGACAGTGCCGCTCCTTGCCAGCCCGGAGAACCCATTTACATCTTAATTTCCTCTCGGCATCAGCCGCTCGCTGTGCGGGCAGGGCTCTCACGCTGGCGGTTCCCGCGGAAGGCTGAGCGGTGGCCTCCAACTAGTTCTTCCGACAGACTCCAGACCGCCTATACAAACAAACCAAAGTGCTTATGGAAAGCCGGCGCTCTCCCCCTCTCCTGCGCTTCCCCTT
>VXAX01001406.1:1846318-1901490 GCA_013399835.1 Leptocoma aspasia | reverse complement strand
TTTTTGGTTTCTTCTTCTCTTCCCCCCGCGCTGTCCGCGAACTTTCGACACCGTCCCGCCCGGCACGGAGCCACCACGTCCTCAGCCGAGTCGCGCTCGGGGCAGCGGGGCGGGAAGGAAACGCGCGCGCTTCGCCCCCGCAGGCGGCGGCCGCCCCCGAGCTGCTGTCGGCGGCGGGGCCCGGCCGCCTCGCCCTCTAGCGGGGGAGAGCGGCGGCGCCGGCGGCTGGGCGTGACTTTCCGCGCTCCCTTCAGCCCGCCCGCCCGCCGGGGGGGACCGCGAGTCAGTCAGGGAGCCGAGCTGAGCCGGGACTAGCGGCGGCGCCGGCCGGGGAGGCTTCGCGATTAAGGGTGCCCCCCCCGGGCACCGGGGGAGGCGAGCGGCGCCCGCACGGCCCGCGGGGCAGCGGCGCGGCCGGAGGAAGGCAGACGGGTGGGCGGCCGCCGGCCACTTCGCACCCTCTTCCCTGCCCTGAAGAGCGGAGAGAGGGCGAGGAGGGGAGAACAGCCCGCGGGGCACCAAGTGCGGGAGTCCGGCTGCCCCCTCCTCGCCTGCCCCACAGGACTGGAGGGGGGCGAGAGGGACGCCTCCTACTTTGGCAAACACTTTGGCACTTTGCTGGATTCGGAGCAGGAAGGGTTGGAAATATGGGGAAAGTTGGAACTTGCCTGGTTACTTTGGCCGGACTTTTGCTGGCAGCGGGAGCGCAGACGTTCACAGGTAAGGCGTCGGCTCGCCAGCCCGGGGCCGGGCAGCCTTCCCGGGGACCAGGCGGCGGAGGGGCAGGGGGGAGCGCGGGCACTTGGGAGGCGGTGGGGGTTTGGTTTGGGTTTTTGGTTTTTTTTTTTTCTGTATTTTTTTATCTTTTTATCTTTTTTTCTTTTTCTTTTTTTTTTTTTTTTCCATCCCCATCCCCCTGACGGGTCTGACACTTAGGAACCGCTGCGTCGATGGGGTGGAAAAAGTGTCCCGAGGAGGCAGCGGTGCCGGGATGCCGCTCCGCTGGCGCCCCTGAGCCCCGATGGAAGGTCGAGAGGCCGGTGGGGCTCGGACAGCCCTAGGGCAGGGCTGGAGTGACGGGCGGGACTCGGGCTCGCTCCGGCGTTTTTCCGCCGCTGACTTCCCGAAAGTTTCCCGCTGCCCCGACACGGGAGGCGGAGGGGCGAGGTGAGCCAGAGCCCGGCGCTCCGCCCGCCTCCGTGGCTGGCGGCGGGGAAGGAGGGCTTGCGGTGCTCCCCGGAGGGGCCGGCGGGGCCCCGCGGCTCTGCCCGCCCGCCGGTGCCTGGGCACGGGCCCCCGCCGCTCCCCGCCCCCGGGCTGCCCGGAGGTGCGGCTGTGAGACAGAGCCGGAGGGAGAGCCCCGGCCCCGCGCTCTGTGCAGCCCCCAGGGCGTCACCTGGGCGGGCAGGGCAGAAGCTGCCCGCGTCTGATGGGTGCCGGCATTCACAGCCGAGAGGAGCCCCAGGTGCCCCGGCAGCGGCGGCGTTCCTCTGTGCCCCGAAGCCCCAGACCTGCAGATGGTTATTTTGGTCTCGAGTCCCCTGCCTGCACCTCTGTCTTATTTATGTGTTGGAGAAACACGTAATTTTAGACAGAAATTTGGATTGTGAAATAGTTCTGTGTGCTCCAGTGCAAAGAGTAACTTCAGAATATTTTTTTGGTTTGTTTTGTTCCTAACACGAAGTTAGTGCAACTGAAGGCACGTTAAATTGAAGACATCTGGTCTTCAGCTCGTGCGAAGCGTGCTTTGATCTGGTGGGAAGCAATCCTTCTGACTCCTTGTTGCTCAGGCTGCAGAATAGTTTATATTTTGCACGTTACGTGTTGCATCTATGGAGCACTGTAGCTAAACCGAGTTTTATGGCTGGGAATTGGTGGTCTGGCTTAAAACGTCTTAAAAAATGTAAAATTCTGGTTTTATGTTTGGTTCCAGGGACCTCGTGTATACGTAGCTGCATTTCCCCTAGCTTCTTGACAGCATTTTTACTGTAGATGAGGCAGAAGATCTCTACTCAGAAGATCTCTGAGAAAAGAAAGGTTTTGTTCCAAGGTGATATGAAACGATGATGAAATATTTTCCAAACTCTTGTTAGGAGGACAGTATGCTCTGCAGCGAATTATGAAACTGGACCCAGTTACATTAGCTCTACAACTCATTAATGTTGGAAGTGTAGTGTCCAGACTTAAACGGGTGCACTTGGTTTATTAAGATAAATCTGTAACTCATTGCTGACCTGTGTGAACTGGCTTACTTTTTGTTTAAAGTTAAGCTGGGGCGACTCTTCTAGATATTTAAATGGCTTGTGTACGCCATGTACTGGTACTGGGATCAGCATTGAAGTGCTGTTCGTGCTGCTGAAGAGCAATCCCACGTTACTGTTTGATTTGTATCCGTTGTACTCATTTACCTGACACACGCTGTGGGGAGAGCAGTGCTGTAAACCACAAACAATTCACCAATGACTTGTGCATACAGTTATTCTAAGGGTGCAATTCCACACCATCTGAAGTACTCAGTGATGGAGGCTGCTATTCACACATTTCAGTGAGATGGTAAAGGATGGCACAGGATGCAGAATCACCCGGTTTTCTCCCCATGTGTGCATATGTATATATATATGTTAAATATTGAAGGTAAAGATTATTTGTGAAGATGCACGTACATAAATTTTTCTTTTTAGTGTTTTAGTATTGATTTTCAGCACTTGGAACAAAGTTGATGAAATTTCCATTTTTGTATTTTACCGTATGAAGCTTGTGTCTGGGTATCATTTTTGCTTGGGGGAAAAAAATGCTGTTTCTTTTGTTAAAACCTTGATGCATTAGTGTCATAGAAATTAAATGACGGAAAAATCCATCCTTGAGTTGGGTAGTTATCTCTTGTAATAGCTGTCCCTTATTGCAGAAAGGAGTTATATGACTAACCTATGGAAAGTTAAAAACAAAGGAAAAAGAAACAAAACCAGCTCCACACATGTTCTAAGCAAAGAACAGCAGTGTGTGAATCAAGTGGCTGTGGCATTTATAGCTCCGTTTTTATTTTTACCCTTTTCTAAGCTGACTGATTTGGTTCACAAAGATTGGTTCTAATGTTACATTCAGCTATTGTCTTATTTGAGTTTCTTATTTAGAAAATAATCTTACTGAAAGATCAGATCTTGGCTTTTTAAGGCCTGGGAGCTTTCAAGTAATCTTACGAAAGCAGCTTAACAGTTAATAACAATGAGATTTTCTCTGAGTCCTTAACTAAAGATTTTAAAATTCTGGATTCATCAGTTCAAGAAGTAAATGATCTCAAGAATTTGAATTCAAGAGATATTACTGAAAACATTGTCTTAAATGTACAGTGCTGCTTATCCTAAGTTGTTAAAAGTAGCTGGACTCTTTCTGCAAGATTTGTTTTGGGTTTGGATTTTTTACTATTTTTTAGTTTCCTTCTGAGAAATTATAGCCCACCTAATTTAGCTGGTTTTGTTTATAATTTTTAGCAAAATGTTATTTAGTTGATCTGATGTGAAGACTGAATGTTAATATTACTAAAGTTCCTGTAAAGTGATGTTCAGTCATAAAAAATGCCACTTGACTCCACCATGTTCCTTCATCCACCTGCTTGGTAGATTATTCAGGCTAGAGAAAGCAATTCACTCCTGTAAGGGATTTAGGTCAAATATAGAGATATGGGAAGTTAGAAGGGACATTGTAAACTTAAATATTTGATCTCACATAAAATTAAGGGTCTGGATGGGATGAGTTTTGTAAAATACAAAAACAGGGAGCTGAAATTCAAAGGAAGGAAATGTGTAATAGAACTTGGAAACTGTGTTTTTATGAAGGCATTGGTATTCAGGTAGATGTAAATGTGCACACAGCCTTAATTCTGAAATTGGTGTTTCTTGGTTACAGCCTGACTCGTATGGAAGGAGGGCTGTTATTAGTCTGTTATATTCTCTTTTGCTGTGAAAAGCACCGAGGTTGTATATCAATGCTCTTCTTATGGCACTGGTTTAAAAAGTTTTTAGTTTTTCTCTGAGAAGGAATGAGTCCTATTGCAGTGAGAGGGATGGACAGACTGACTAAAAATGCTTGTGGGAGCCATATGTAGTGAACCAGGACTAGTGGCAATTACGAAGACAAGAAAAGGAAGAAAAGTGCTGTACAAAGATTGAAAATTATTTTTCCTAGTGAGTAGGTTTTACATAAAGAATAGTAATTCTCAAGCTGTTTCATGGATTAAAAATACAAAACTTTGCATTCTGAATTGATGTTGTGCCTTAGACTCATCTGTTCATTTTTGGGTGTAGGCACTTTAAAAAGAAGGATCGCATTTTCCAGAAGAGTGATGTAAGGAAGAAGTTTGACATGCTGAAGTTGAAACTTACTGTGATCATGTTGATGTTTGATGACTGCAGAGAAAAGAAAGAATATGGGTTAAGTCTTCATAGGTCCTATCCTAGCTGAAATGAAGCTCCTGGCAATGTCTAGAAAATAGGAAGTTTCTGGTATAATTAACTGTGTTTAAAGAGATTTCTCAGAGTAGTCAGGATCTCTGTTTGAAAGTCTGTATTAGCTATTCTGATCACTTTAGCAGCAAAGAACTCAAAGTGTAGTTATGTCTCACTTTAGCGAATTCTGCTTTTGTTTGCATTGTTTATTTCACCTTGCTTTTCTTTCTCTCCACACATCCATCAAGTCTGTATTCCTGCATCTTCTAAGGGAAGTAACATCTGCCAATGAAGATGCAGCTTTATTAGTGGCTGATGCAGTTTGTCAGCTCATCTACAAAACTATTCCAGCTACAGGTCATAGCATGGACTTGGCCTCACTGTGAGCAGTGAGAGCTGTGGGGGAAGATTCTCAAACCAAACTTCCTGCTGTTAAGAGATTTTTGCTGCTGCTATTACAGCTGTTAGGTGAATAGGTGAATGACTTGATTTCTGTTTTACATCTAAGACTATTCATATTTAAAATACTCCAGCAAATTTAAAATGGAAGCATTTTGAGAAATCTGCTTCTAAATGTGAAGTTGTTTTTTAGTGGGTTTTTTTAACTTTTTGCAGTTATAACAAATGAAGTAGTTTGTGTTTCCATGTAAACTGGGATGTGCTTTAGAATGCTTCAGGTAAAAATGAGTCAGGGCTTTGGAAGTGGCACAGTTCATCAAAAAAGAAACTGTGTGGTGGGTATGGTTCTTTTTCTTTAAATTTCTTTTCTTTAGCTGTTCTGGTTTCAAAAGATAGCAATGAAATGTCATCAGAAATTAAAAATAAATCTTACAAAATACTGCAACGATGTAATAACACTGGGTGAAAAAAATGCCATGGTGTTCATTTGGTCTCATGATTTAGCAGTTGTCAGAATTCATGAGGAAAACAAATGACAGTGTCCTGAAACAATATAAGTGCATATAATAAATGAAATAATAATATCTTCAATGCTCACAGAAGTTGCTAGATTGACAGCTAGAGAGACCAAATCCCCAGGCAAATCACAAAACATGTTAGGGTAGAGTGAGCAAGCTTCTGAACTCCACCTCACTAATGTCATTTGAGTCTGACCTGGAGAGATGTGGGGATGGTTTATTTCTCGTGTGCGCTCACCCACACCCTGCCACGGTCAGTGAAAATGTCAAACAGGCGAGTTGCTGGTGGCCAGGTCAGTTTTACACATTCCTGCTGAGACAACCCCTTGAGTGTGCATCGTTGGATTCAGCTGGGGGACAGATAATAAGTGTAGACTTGATGGAACAAAGTCCAATGATGTTGTGGGGTCAGGGTCTGTGAAATGATCCTGTATTCCACGTGCTGCAACTTTATGCTGAAGGAAAGGCTTTTTGAGAGGGGTATCGCTAGTGTTTAAAGCTTGTTAGTATCAGTGTCAAACACTTATTTCTATGCTATGTCACTAAATTCTGAAGATGTTTCCCCAGGAAATGACATGGAATTACGAACCTTTCAGCTCACAATTATGACTCTTGTGTCAAGAAGTAGTAGTTTTTAAAAATTTCCTGGGAACAAAGTGTTAATGTGTGAATGCAGCTGAATTATCTGCTCATTTTCTTTAGGAAGAATTGAGAATCTTCTCCTTATTTCATTTAATTTCATTTGTTCTTGTTGATAACTTCGAAGTCTCTTATTTCTGATGTGTAATGTTATATGTTAAAACAGGATTTTGAGACACCGAAACCAATTTGGAGCATATGGTCATATATGTAGGGAAAAAAAAAGTAGCAATAAATTTTCCTGTGTCAATCTCTTCACCAAAATGTATTCAGATACTTCTTTCTGAGTAATTTTGTCATGTCTTCCAGAGTTTTGCCTGCTGTGATCTTCTGCTGATCACTAGGTGTAGCTGCATCTCTAAATCCATTTTTCTAAGCATAGAAAGAGAAAGGACTGTAAGCTAGGTTTTGTGAGAATGTAGGTGTATTTGGAGGTGGGGAGGTGTGAAAATAGATGATGGATTTTTGTGACCTAGAGAATTTTAATCCATTGGTGGCTTGTTTGCATCAGTTTGATTACAATACAAATGAACTTTTAATTACATGTAAAAAGGCTGATTTCAGTATCAGTATTAGTATTCAACAAAAAGACGAATGAATGCTCTAATATGACAAGAATACGTAATAAAATGCACGAAACTACAGAGAAATTGTCAGTACTTTCGTAGTGTTTTAAATGCAAGAATTCTTGCTGCAGAGATCTGATAAGCTTTTCTTTGAGAATCAATCAAGATGGTTAAGATATAACCTTGAGTTTTGTGGGAGCACATGTCTCCTCACAACCTATTAAGAGCCTTTCTGATCCATTCAGAGTAATTGTCTATGGAGATGATGTTGCTGTCAGTGGAATTCTGTTCTCCTTTTGGCATAAGGTGTTGTGTTGGTTTTCAGGCCATGTGGCTTCCATTAATGCTGTGAGGAGGTACAGGGGGTAAGGTGCCACATATGCTTTAAAAATGAAGGAGAGACATTTTTGTGCCCAGATTTCTGAGAGTAGTAACAGTAAAAATTAAGGTGTATTTATGCCTGTGATACATACCCATGCTCAGTATATGCAGGGAATAGGAAAGGAGTATCTCAGCCAGAAGTGTCTGACTCAACAGTGACCCTTTGCCACATAAGCAGCAATGGTAGGAGAAAAACAAAAAGTAAGGAACAGAGTTGTTCAGACAAAACCATGGCAATATTAGCAGGAAGGAGTTCTGAAAGCAGGTTAGACTTAGCGTGTTCTGGGGGGGAAAGGTGGGAAAGAAGGTATAGCATTTGCTGGAAGAACGAAAGAGATTAATGGTACTAGAAAAGACGATGTAAAAAAAAAATACTCTGAAGTCTAAAAGGCAGCTGAATTACTTGTGGAAAACAGGAGTGAATTTATAATTATTCACGTTTTCTTATTTTTTATTATCTTAGTTTTCAACACATTTGTTTTTAATAATGTATTCAAGGCTCAGATATATCTTCTGATAGCTTTACATAGCAAGAGTTGATTATCTTTACACATATGATTAAATGTAATTATGTTAATGAATCTTTAATTTTTTTCTGCGAAATGGTGTAAACCCAATATTTTGCTTATGACTGTTTGTTTTTCCCCTCCCCACCCCCAATGTGTAACCTGCCCTGATTTAGAACAATAATTTTTGGTTAGAGTGGGATTTTTTAGGGGTAGATGAGCTTTTTTATTGCTCCCCCCTGTTTTTTTGTCTTTTTAATCTTCTTCACTATTAAGCTATTATACATATCTCTTACAGCATTTTTTGTTAATCACTAGAAATGTGTTTTTTCTCTGGAATAACGAACAGCTAATTACCTCTTTTATCACTTCAGCTCTTCATCTTCCAGGAGAATAAAATAGAGCATCACATGCCTGTTTTAGAGCAGATTTTTGTTTTTTCCACCACACATATTTTTGGGAGATTTTTTTGCTTGTTTATTGTTTTGTTATTTGGGTTTTTTTAATGTTTAAGGCATGGTTATTTTGGGGAAGTTTTCAGAAAGATCATGCTTTATTATCTTGAATCCTGTCACATCTTTTATCCTGAACTCTAAAATCAAATATGGTTTAGAGTATTTATAAATAATGTAGTGGATAGAATGCTTTTGTCATTGGACCTTTGTTTTAATTCTGTAGCACATAAATGTAGGCTCATTAGGCAAAAGAACTGTTTATTTGTGCTGATAAGATTCTAACATAAGATTGAGAAGGATATTACAGGACTTTCTGTGTACTTTCAGGTGGATAAATAGTGGATGAGTAACCTAATACTTAAGGTTTGCTTGATGGATTGTTACAGATAAATTGAGTGGCTATTCAAGGTTTTTTTCCTGGTGAATATGCATTAGACTGAGTAAATAATTTCCACCCCAGATATGTGCAGTTACATACTTGTGTATATTATGCCTGTAATCTGTGTACTAGTTTGTATGTCTCTGTCTTAGTGCATGAGTTACTACCCATTAGCAGGCCTTTGCATTTTTTTTTTGTGTACTTGATGCAGAGGTAGTGGCAGGGGAGTTGTATTTTCTTTCCCCCCTCTATGGCCAAATAAATTCCTTATTTTGGCGGCTGATGCTTAGTCATTCTGCTATGGCTGATGCAGTAGTTTGTGACCAAAAAATGGTCAGCTGTATGCACATCTTAAAGTTTTGATAACCAAGTCTACATAGATTTTGAGGGTGGAGTTTCTGAACGTAGAGTTGCTCATAGTTTCTGACAGAAAGAGTGTTACCAGGTTTTATCTCAAGGAGAGGTGGAGGTTTTTCTAAAGGATTCACATGGTCCTCTACCTCCATAGAAACTTCTGTTTGTCTCACTTCTGCTATTTTTTACCTTCATGGCTTTTTACTGTTTTAACAAACAGTTCAGCAAACAGTTGGAAACAAACATGAAAGTCAATTGCCATAGCAGACATAGCTGCTTAGTTTAGTACAGTTGTTCTTTATTCTTTTGTGATTTAGATATTTGTTTTGTTTGAAAAATTTCATTGTTGCTTCTTCCATCTTCCACTCTTCACATCCACTGTGAGAAGTCCAGTGTTTCCTAGCAGCTGTACGGCATGCTCAAGAGTGTGCTCAAAGGTGTGGCAGAAACTTGAAATAAAATATATTGGTTTCAAGGTGTCTAACACTGTTTGCACACCTGTTGGGACTATATATAGCATATTGTAATTTCTGTGATGTGTCTGTCAATCAGTGTAATTCAGGAACAACAGTGTTCTGATGCTTAATTTGGAAGCTAATAGTGTTTCTATAGTGTAATACCTCTTTTTCTTTAATTGTGTTAAGATATGTCATAAAATCTTAACCAAGGAGCTGTTTTCCCTCTGTGAAACTTTGAGCCTGGAGACTTTTCTGGTTCCGTGTTGGGATGACATTGCCTAACATGAACCGTGCCCCTGTAGGACAGCATGAAGAAGATGTACTTGTCTGTGTGTGTACATATATTTTTATATAAATTTTTAAAAAATCCTGTTTTAATAGGTGCTTAGTGATCAGAACTCCCACATAGGTGTGGGACATACAGATTTAACTCTGTGCACTGGCGTTTGACTGTGACATGGATGAGGATCTTCATAGCCAGATTAGTTGAATTTTTTTTTCTTTCCCCATGGTTGAGAAATCTGCTGAATTTCCATTTACAAAACATTAAATGAAAGAAAGGTGGTAGATCAGAACCCCAAAACATATTTAGAGAAAATCTACAGCAGCTGCTTGTCACTACCTCTAGCTTCAGTTTTCCCTGGAAACTCAAAAACATGGTTAAATACTGTCACATGTTTTGGAGATAGAAGCAGTTATGGACGTTTCCAGGAACCATAGTTCTCAGTGGGGTAGTTCTTACTTTAATGACTGCAAATAGCTATAGCCTTTTTCCTTTAATGTTACCTTTTCTGAATTCTGCAGAGTAGATGAAGATTATTTTACAAAGCGCTGCATTCAACACTTCAGTATAAGCATTTTACATAACACATCACTTAAGCTTTTTAACTTCTGCAGAGACAGCTTGATACTGAAGTAATTTCTCAGTTATGTAAGATAAATTGTTGTCCCAGTAATAATTCTGAGGCACTGTGCAGCTGATGCCCTTTTTACCATGTCTGAGAGATGTCATCTTGACTCTGTCCTAGCTCAGGGGAAAACCTTTGCAAGCAACTTTCTAAATGGGAAAGAAACTTTTTGGGGTTAGATCTGTGAGCATCACAGACCTTGTGTTGGGAAACCAACAAAACCAAAAGACGGCTAAAGTTAATATCTATTTAAAACCTTAAAGGGTGAAAATGTGAAATGGAAGCTTGTATGTTTCCTGAGATTAGTACCTGCTGTTTATGGCAACAACAAGCACATGGATTGAAGACCACATATAAAGTTCATGAGGTGTGTTTTATTTATTTTTACTTCAAGAATTGTTGTTAGAATTGCCTCTATAAATCTAGGCTAGTAAGGGTTTTATGTGAATTGGCATAGCACTTTAATTGTGGATTTGGAAAACGCTGGGGTTTGTTTTATTTATTTAGGAGTGTTAGAGACATGCACATGCCCTTTAGAGCAAATGTGCATTGAAACTGCATAGGGCCTGGAGCCCAGGACAAGTTGGAATGCACTCTTGACAAGTAAAACCCCTGACTTCTGCAGCAGCCATGCACCACCAGCAAATATGGAGGGGGGTTTTTAAATGAGTCTTGCAGAAGCTTCAGAGCTGGATCCTTACATGTACAATTGCTCTTCAGAAAGTTTGTCCATGAGAATCTGGTACTTCTTTGCATCCTGAATTTTGAGCACTTAAATGTTACCCTTGTTAAAAACTTTCTGTGGTCACAGAAGGGTGTAAACATAAAAAGCCTTAAAGTATTCTTGAAGTTTTAGCCCAGTATATAGCATAAGGTTATCCATGCAGGGAAATAACCCCTTAAAAATAATTTTCCTCAGCTATTTCTGTTTTCAGTCATAGACAAACATGCTGTAGTGCCTGTGGGTTGATTCACTGACAGATCATTGCTGACTGTGAACTTCAGCCTTATTCACCTGTACATTCCTCTGTCATGGCAGTGGAATTGAAGTGTTGAAGAGCAGATATTAATTCTGACTTGGAGTAGGGGTGAAGCATATGTTCAGACTGAGAATTTCAGATAAAGACTGTCTGGGCTTTATCTAGCTGAATGGCCAAGGTCAGCTGAAGGGGAATTAGGGAATGTAAACAGTGCATACATTGTCTGCTGTATTTGAAATTTTTTCTCTGATTCCTACAGGGAAACAGATACAGCCTTTGGAGGTATAAATTTTTATTTTGGAAGGTATCTGTAATGACTTGATGAATGGAAATGGAAAGCAGCAGCTGTGGAGTTATTCTGGTATCAGTCAGAAACTACTTCAGAGGTTTTGGTTATATGGACTGCGTTGCAGTTTAGGTTGCAACATGGAAACTTGCATTTTTAAAGTTACTGCTTGCCTGTCATTTCTGTTGGCCCATTGCAAAAAATGGAACCAGTTTCTGATGTGTAACCCAAACCCCAAGACTGCAATGAGTACTGTCCATATTTTTGAACTACATTTAATTTCAAAATGAACATAAACTTGTGGTTTCATGAACTGGTCCGCAGTAAATTTCCTTCAGTCAAGCAGTATCTGACATGCTTGTTTGCTTCAAATCAGTGCTCATAGTGGGTGGATCGCAGCTTTTCATACAACTGTTTGGGAGCCAATCGCTGGCTGTGAGTGAGAAATCTCACGTTTCCAGAACTCGGTCTGTTGAAGTCTTCACAAACTGCATAGTGTCACACTAGATTTGTAGCAGTGAAAAATTAATTCTTGCTTGTATGCCAGGATTAAAAAATGTGTATTTCTAGACCTTTGGGAGGAGAACTTAAAAAAAAAAAGGATCTGTATGCTTGAAACTGGCTTTGAGCAAATACGTGACATTAACAAGCAGCCCCGTTCCCATGATTTCAGTGCTTTGACTCTGCCCAGTGGTCTAGCAATAAAAGAAAGAATTGGCCAATTATAGTAATCTTCCAGAGCTGTGTACTGTGGAATTTTGTGCAGAGGAAGAGGGAGGGTTCTTACCTGCTCGCAGTTCTAAAATTGTGCTTTAGTACAATGTATTCCACAGCAAATATAATACATACTTAACAAAGCTGTTAACCACCAGGCCACCTTCAAGAATACATTGCTTACCTACCACCTCCTGAGCTCTCTCCACTGCCTTTTCTCTGTTCATGTCAGCTCCTCATCACTGTGTTTCACAAGTAGAATCACAGAATGGCTTAAGTGGACTGGGCCATGAAGATCATCTAGTTCCAAAACTCTTTTCATGGGCAGGAACACGTCTTGATAGACAAGGTTGCTCAGACCCTGTCCAGCCTGGCCTTCAACACTGCCGGGTTGGGGCATCTGCAGCTTCTCTGAGCAACCTGTTCCAGTGCCTCACCAGCCACACAGTAAAGAATTTTTTCCTAATATATAATCTAAATCTACTTTCAGTTGGAAGCCATTTCCCCTTATCCTATCACTACATTTCCTAATGAAGTGTCCCTCTCTGTCATCCTTGTAGATCCCATTCAGATACTGGAAAGCTGCTATGAGGTCTCCGTGCAACTTCTCCTCAAATAACTTGTGCCATCCTCTGGGCAGCAGTGACTGAGCTGGGGAGAGAGCTGAGCCTGCAGGGTGGCAGCTCTCATGTGGATTTCCTGTGTTGCTGTGGGGCACTTTTGCCCTTACGGTTTGGAGAAGTATGTGCATGTTTTCAGAAGGCTGCAGAGCCTCTGGCTGGCTGTGGTGGAAGCTTGGGGATACAATTCCTGACTGCCTGCATATTATTCATAGCAAGTTTGGGGGTTTGCCTTTTTTATTTCTCCTTGAGACAGATGGGACAGATAAGACCGAAATGGTCCCATGCATGTGCTAACACATGACAGCAAAGCCTGTGCTTATGAGTCAGTACTGTGAGTGAGTGAAGTTTCAGTCTTGCTTTGCAGTCAGTGCCTTCACACTGAACTCTTGATAGCAACAGCAGGCAGTGCTGGTGGGGAATGAGATACAGTGGCCAGATCTAGATTTCAGACCAGATGGATGCTGTTCATAATATTATTTGGGTGTGAATGGTTTTTACTAGAGTGTGAAGTAAACTGATGAAGGTTTGTTTGTTTGTTTGTTTGTTTGTTTGTTTTCAAGCTAAAAAGAATTAGTAATACTGGCAGTTTTGGGCGTACTGTCAAAGTAATTAGAAGAAGCTCCTGTTATTGCAGGTAATTCAGATTTTAACACAAGTCAGCATGAACACACCAATCTTGGCTTTTTGTAAAAATGTAGTTACATGTATAGTTTTCTGGAAATTGGAGCAGCCCTTTTCAAACACAGCAGTTGAAATTTTAGTTTCTTATGATAAGTAGAGTGGTTTTTTAGCCTACCTTTGAAAACTCATCTGGAGTGTTTTTCTGTGTGAGCAATGTACCATTAAGAAGCATGCTAAAGATACCAGCTCTTTTTAAAAACCTTTTGGGCACTGTTTGTGCGAGAAGATGACAAAGAATCTTTTATTACATATGTCTGCTTCTATTCCTAATAGATACAGAATAAATGTGGTTTGCAAAAATTTGGAAGACGGTCGCTTTTTTATTCAAATTCTGTGGTTAAATACTGTACAATACAATACAATTTCCATACCTTGGGTTGACCTGGGTTTGTCCATGCTGTTCTGTTAATTTTGGTCCTTGTTTCTATGTGCACTTTTAATGCATATGCAATGTATTTCACACTACTGGTACATATTTTTTGCTTGTTAGAATTATGCTTTAAGATAACCTCAAAAGTTGCCACTCTGTACTTACTGTGCCAATTATTATTGTGGTTCCTACTGGTGAAATTTCAACATATGAGCAGGCTGCTGGCCATGCTCACATCATCCTGTACAATGCAATATATGTTCCCTTTAGCAGAAGCTGAAGTGGTCTATTAAAGCATTCAAGTTCTCACATCCGTATTGAGAGCAGCAGATTTCTTCTTAATCCTCATATAGCTGATGTCTCTGCTGGAGTGTTAATAGATAGTCTAATTTGTGAGCTAAATTACTAATTGTATTATGAGTCTAAACCTTATTAAGCCTTTTGTGTAGAATTAGATCACAGAGCTTTGGGAAGCTGAATGCTGGTTGGGTTCTGTTTCCTCTCGTTAATGATGGGAGCAAGTTTTACTGGAGTCTTCAGCACTACACAGCTCTGAGGCTGTAGCTGATTTATTTTGCTCGCTTCTACAATATCAACAGAATCATAAGTTTGAAAAGCAATGTGATTTTAAGAATAGCTGAAGGTTTCCAAACAGCGTCTCAGGTATCCAAAAGCAGGAAGATTAGCTGGGGTGAGGTCATGACTGGGACTAGAAAAGGATTACTCTGATCTTGTGTACACACACTGGGTGCAGGTTTACCTATATGGGAATAGTTTAAATCATTCAAAAACTGTGTAGTGGCTGCAGTTGTGTAACGGGATGATGGATTTAGTAGAGGTATGTTCCTGTAGTCGTTCAGGTGGATGAACTCTTAAGTTGCTTGAGTTATTTTTGTTTCTGAAGATACTCACTACCCACCTAGAGATGGAAAATACATACCTTATCACGCAGCTATGCCATAGATTTCATGAGCACTGCTCATCTGTTTCTGTTCAAAGCTATCTGTTTTCAGAGCTGCTTTGTGCTCCCCACTCTGACTTCACTTTGGAGTCAGCTTGCTAATGCAGCCCGGCTGGGGATGGAGCTAATTGCCTCCAGCAATGAATCGGTAATAAACAAACAAAGTGGGACTTAGTGGATTTTGACATCACTTGCAGTAAATTTTTATGTTGATGTGGAAGGTGACTGTGAACTATTGCGCCTTTGATATAGGAATATTGCACTCAGGGCAATTAATTTTCTTTTAGAGAAAATATACAGCTACTCCATACATTTTCCTGTGCCTACATAGGATGGAGTTGCAGTGGTATGGAATTTTACTCTCTGCACTTTATACACAACAGAACTCTAAGCTGTTGTGAGAAACGGGTCTGTTTCACACCTGAAATTTGCAGAGCTCTGTATGTACTTAATGGCTTTGCTTTTTACTGTTGTAAATTAATGCCATTTGACATGCACGGGTAATAAATGACAATAACAGGCTGTAAGCTTGCATCACATCATCTGATGTTTTTAAAGAGCTTTTTCTGTTTCTATTTTTGCATTACGTTTAGTGTTTCTGCATCACATTTAGTAATATACTTTTTAGAGTATAGTAATAAAAAAATTGGTGTCTGTCCTAAGAGGGAGAAAATCAGAGGCTTCAGCATTGGGCTGTTCCATGTACATTGGTTCTCTTGAATTATGTACTGTGTATTTATTAAGGTATGGTGAGTAGAGCAGCTGAAAGTCATTGCCAAAAGCTAATTGTCTTGTGTTCTGTAGAAGTCTGAATTTGTTAGGAGTTTCTGAGTAGTTCCCAAATTTATTTTTTTTTAAAGTATTTTGGTAGGTGAATAGTTTTTGAGGGAATTTTTGTATGTTAAAAAAAAAATCTAATATTCACTTAATCAAATACAATCTGTCTGGAGATGAAAACTCAAGGGCTCTACATTCTAAATTTCTGCTGAAGAGGGGTAGTCATGCTGAAACTCACAATTGACCTTGTCTATCTCTTGGTAGCAAATGCAACTTGCACTGGCTTAGATTTGCAGATGAAATAGTTTTGGGATCCAGGAATAAAAGAACTTCAGAGGTTTTTGCATGCTTAGTCAGAGGCATGGCTAGGAATGCAATGACTGTTCCAAATCAGGCTGCTGCTTCTGTAAAAGAGAATAATGCAGGCCATTGAGGCACACACTTTATTAGAAAGGCTGAACTAATGTTATGAACCCTAAAGACCTCACCTGATGTCCTGGGAGGGACTAAAGTGATAATGCTGTGCATGTAAAAGCAAGTTAATTCCTTCATCTCTAGATTCTGTGCTTAAAAAGTACTTTTTAAAGAGTGCCTTTCTACTCTGATTTTGTTAAATAGCCTTGGTGACTTTTGTAGTCTGGCCCTGATGGATTTGTGGAGTGTGTTTGGTTTTGGTTTTCTCCCTTAGGATAACAAGTGGTACTGAACATCAGTAGCATTCTTGTGGTGGTTTTCTTCCAGCTCTTTTCGTACAAAAGGGCAGGAGTTTGTTGGTAAAAACATCAAAGTTGTATATATGTGCATTTTTGTTTGATCTGGTATGCTACCTTTTTTTTTTTTTCTTATTTTTTTTGGTAAGGATTCTTCAGCACCTTTAATTAGTGATTTTGAGAGTGGGCTGCTACACAGCTATGGCTGGGAGCTGCACTACACTCATCCTTCCAAACAGCATCCAGCCCTACAGAGGCAAAGAGAAACCATTTCACTCATACTTTCACACTTCCTATGTAAGAGATGAATGCTAGAAGCAAAACCATAATCCTAGAACTTAACTTTTAAAAAACACAAAAATAATCAGATGTTCTTCACCAGTTTTGTGGAGTTCTTTTTTCTTTCTTTTTTTTTTTCCCCCTATAAATAAACTTCTGTGATTATGAGAGAGGGGATGGGAGGATGGTTGTGAGATAACTACCAGCTTTACAGTGCTAATTATGGTATATATTACATATTAATAGGGAATTTTCTGTTGCCACAGGCAGAATCTCCCAGTGGGAGGTACAGGAGAAAGCTGTCTCAGAAGCAGGGAGCGAGGGAGAAGCCTGGCTCTGCTCTTGTGTGTGGTGGCAGCACAGGAGTTTGTGTTGTTCACTGAAGCTGGGGGGCTGCTCTGACAGACCTTGGAGCGTTGCATCCTTGCCGTGGAAGAAGCTGGTGCTGTACTGGCTCAGAGACAACTGAGCTCTGAGCCAGGGAATTTGTTCCAGAAGTTTTCCAGGGATTACCACCACTGTCGCTGTGTGAAATGTAGGGACAGTTTGTGCATGGACATGAAGCTTTATAAAAGCGTTGCAAACTAAGAGCTTTTCAAGGTACATTTAGTTGCAGTGCTTTTCTGCTTAGATTGCTTATGGTCTCCTATATTGCATTTATGCCGTGGGAGTTTGAGAGCTGTGGCCTTGGTGTTTATTCCTAAAGGAGGGAACACTTGTCTATTAAAAAAAAAAAGGGAAGAAAAAAGCATAACTGTGTGGTTGTTATGTTAAATGAATTTTAAAGCTGGTGAGAAGAGGCATTCAGAGATAAAAATGCTAGGGGGGAGAAAAGAAAGCACATTGAAGCTCTTTCCCCTTGAGGGCTTTAGGCAGGATTGAGGAGAAGTGGTGCATACTGAAGCCTTGTTTATAGTCTTTCACTTACTGTTAATAAAACAGGGATGTTCTAAAAGGTTTCCATAATTAAAATGCAGTCCTTGAGTATAGTGCATTTTCAGAATGGTCTAAAGCCCTGCTGCCTCTCAGACTGCTTAAATCACTATTTATAAAAAACTCTACAGTGAACTTAATGTTTTGAAGTTGTTTTCGATCAGAATGATGTTAGAAATGTTGGGTATTGAATAAATGAAAACAGAATTTATTGGGAAGCTGATAGGCGTACAAATTGACTGGTTAGTAACTAATTACCAGTAAAGAGATTGTTTTTGCCTTCTTTCTTTTTTTCCATAATTGGCTGAATATTAACAAATTAGGTTTATTTCTAGAAAACAGCAAGTTTTAATGTTCTGGCAGAACTTAATAAGAAAAAAGCTAAAGAATTAGCATAATAAATAATTATTGCTTCCAGGGTTTTTATTGTTAAGATAATAAAATGTTAAAAAGCAAACCACTTGGGTAGAAAGTAATTGCACTGACAAGCACCACATAGCTAGCATTCACAATAAAGTAAACCTTCTCTCAATGTCAACCTGATTTGCTATCCACATAAATGCTTCCTCACATTATGGAAATGTGCTTTTTCTATCAACAGAAAAGAATAAAACTCCTGGCATCTAATTAATCTTCTCTGACATTTGATTTCATACTCAGGTTAAAACATGAGGCAGGTGGGTCTGTTTTTGACTCCCCCCCTCTGTGCATGACCACAGGCAAATCTCTCCATTAATGTCAAGCTGCATCTATGTGTCTGTGCCTCTGCCACTTGTCAGTCATTAATGCATTAGCATCTCTTGGATTTGGCTCACATGCACCAGTTTTCCTGTCTGGAGGGCTTGGTAAATTAGGGAACTGCAGGGCTTCAGCTCTACATCACAAGCATTTCACCTTGACCCTCCCTGTAAAGGAGTAGGGATTCTGCTGTATAGGAGAAGGATTAGAAGTGGTAATTTGTAGCACTGGGAGTTTCTGAGTTGGTATGATCAAGGAGAAGAAAGAAGCAAAACCGATTCGGCTTTGACATTTTTATTGATTAAGAGTGCTCTCGTTAAAGACTCAGAACTCTTAATAATGCCTAAATGTATTACTTGCAGTGGTTTAGACTTGTTGATGGGAGGATTGTTTCTCTGAAGTGCACCAAAAAACTCAACAAAACTAGTTAGATGCATTATGGGTATTTTATTTTCTGAAGTTCCAGTTAATGGTTTCTGCCAGAGGCAGTGTGCAGCTCTTGAAAATGTGGTGGGTTTGACCTTGTGTGCTAAAACCTGGGTAACTCTGTTGTATTTTTTACTTACTTAGGTAGTATAAACATTTAAAAGGACAGTTAAGAACTTAGATTTGAGTAGGAAAAATATCTTAGAAATAAAAGTGTTAATATTAAGCCATTTCATAATTAAAATAACATTAGGAAACTGAGAGATAGCTTCATTTGCATAGTTCATGTATTAAAGTATTTTCCTGTAGTGTTTGCATGCAAAGCCCCCATGGTACTGGGAAATAAATATTTGCTTATGAAGTCAGAAAGTATTAGGAAGAATCAGTTTTGTTTTGCTGACTAAATGCAAATGATGAAAAATGTCTGCTTCTGGTTTTTTAATAAAAAAGTTAAATTTTAAGCTTTTGTTTCTAGTGCCTGTCTCCTACATAGTAAGTGTGTAAATTTGAGTGAAATGGTATCTGTCTCTATTTGCAGAGCTGGATGCTGTTTGGAAGGATGGGTGTAGTGCAGCTCCCAGCCATGGCTCTGTATAGCAGCCCATTCTGTAAATTACTTGTTAAAGGTGCTGAAGAATCCTTACCAAAGGAAAAAAAAAAAGGAACAAAAAAAGGCAGCGTATGGAGTGAAACAAAAATGCATACAACTTTGATGTTTATGCCAAATTGGTTTATATGAATAGTGTGCTACCAGAAGTTAATAGGCAAAATTGTAAATGAGCCATATTCTCATTATGATGAGCACTGCAGTGAGTAGATAGCTACTTCATACATCACCTGCTTCTGAGCAGTGACAGGTAGAATCTGGCGCTAGAACAATTAGCATTTCGACCTAAAAAGAGAGAAATTTACTCATGATTGGCTTTTGGCAGCAGTGGCTTTCAGTCTTTGTTGTGTTTTGACTGTCTTTTGTAATCTTGAAAGGCAGCCTCACCAGATGGTGGTAGAAGATGGAGCCAGAAGATGCCAGTCTCTGCCAAATGAGGCTCAACTATGAGGTTCTTGCTGTCAGATTTTCCTGGATATTTCTTGACAGACTTTGCTTCCAAGAAGCAGATCTAGAAACCAAGAGGAGGAGGAGGAGTAACACAACTCTGGTTCACACTTAGTAGTTTTCTCCACCTCGAAGAATGAGTATTGCTGGTCTAGCAGCTTTTCAGAGACTGTGAAATGTAGATGTGGAATTGGAGAAATGCCATCCCACTCAGTATCCCGTGTCGGTAGAAGCAGCAGATTTTTTTTAAGAGATCAGTAGTAATGCTTTGCATTTATGTGCTGCAGAATCTTTTCAGTTGCTTTTGGGAGGTTTAGAGTCATGGAACAATTGAAGTAGGAAGAGTCCTCTGAGGGTTTTCCAACCCATCCTCTGCTCAGTGCTAAGAGAGTTAATTTCAAAGCCAGGTGGTGTTACTTGGGTTGTCCAGTTGAGTTCTGAGTTATTTAAGGATGGAGGGAGGTTCTGCAGCCTCTTTGCATTAAATGAACTTGTAAAATATGATCTCTAAAATTTTTTCAGGAAGTTAAGAGTAGTATTTTTGTACAAGAAGAAATATTCCAGTGCACATTAAAATATAAAAGGTAAAAGTGAAAGGATTTTTCTTTAAGGTTTCTGAATGCACTGTGTTTGAAATGCATCTGTTAGGAAGCCCTTTCTTAATACCTTTGCATAGTGTTGACAAATACTTTTTAAGGGTGTCAATAATGTAAATTCCAGTTGCTGTCTGTCCTAGTTTTGTTCAGTGTGAGCATGGTTGTACCAGTGACTGCTTCTGATGGTCTTATTTTTTCAAATAATAAAATGACCTATATCAAGGAAGTGTGTTGCTCCAGAAAACATTTAAATTTGGTTTTCAGATTCATGTAGCTTAAAGGCAGAAACTTAACTACTTTAATAGCAGAAGTTTTCCTTCTATGGTACTGGCATTCTTGTTTAGTAACAGAGAATACTAGAGCTCCCCTGATGAAGGTGCTTTTTTCAGTTGACAAGACAGGACAGTAATAAACAAAAAATCAAATTGCAGAACCAATAAAATGAGTAAAAGGTATTAAAAAAAAAAACACTCAGTGGAGAGAAATCTGTAGTTGAAGATAAGAACTAGAGAGTTGTAACTGAGTTTTGTCCCAGATAACACTGGCAGGGAAAGAAAGGTCACTATTCTCTAACTGTGATGCTGAGGGGTATTTTAAAGCAGTGGAAGGAAGAATGAGTGATGCCTCTAGAGGAGTTTGTGGAAAGGAACAAGGAGCACAAACATGCTTTCCTGATGCAGAAGAGCTAGAGTTTATTATACCACATCTGAAGATTTTTTCCTATACTTTATTTGTTTCCTAATTTATTTAACTATTGTTGGCAGCCATTTCAGTAGAGTTCCATGCATTCCAATTGTTGTAGAAACCTGAACCTTTATCTTTGGAGAACAAATAACAAAAAGACTCAGAGAAGTGGGCCTGGCTAGACATGCTTAGATCCCAGGCATGCTGCTATTCACAAGGGTATTGGTTCATTTGAGACATATGTAATTTAAGTCTCCATGGCTGTTCTCTTTCCTTATTTATCCTGTTGGCAATAAATTTTGTTCTTGCCAGAAATGTGCTAAGTAATGAGATGACACATGATGGTCATTTCCAGGGGATTAAAGTTCATGTTTTAGAGAATTCTAGAGTTTATAATCACAGTAAAAACATCTTGCTAGTAATCACTGAACAGTGATAAGGTTATAGGCTATTCTGTGTTTAAATTAATTACCATGTCAGACTTCTAATTAGGAGTTGGTGTTTGATAGCTGAGGTTTCAGAAATTACTAAAATAAATGTCTGTCTTCTTTCTGTGTTTTGGGACTTTCCACAGGCTCTGTAGAATCAACACCATAAAGTAAAGATTCCAGATGCAATTCTTGCACTGTTTAAAATGTTTTGGGATTTTTTGAAGTTCTTTAAAATATTGCAAAGAGGTTCTTTTTATTCAGTTACTGCTGGTTTAGGTAACAGCATGCTGATTTTATCTTCTGAGGGGAAAAAATGAAGAGGACTAAGTAGCATGCTTTGCAAGTAGCCATGTAGCTGCTATTATTTGTGTCTGTGTCCATGCATATGGACACATAAATGCCAATTTTAAGAACTGTCAGTTCAAACAAGAGAAAACTGAGTTAAAAAACACCACCACTTTACACTTGCACATAAGAGAATGATGAATATTGGAGTTGATGTAAATAAAAGATATCTGTGAACATTTCCCCAGAGCAAACATTTGACTCAGGCCAGCAGGAAAATTAAAAAAACACAACAAACCAAACCTCTTAAATTTAGAGTATTTTTTCCTGTTCACAGTCTCATTATTTGACACTCTGAGGACTCAACACACTACTTTCATTTAGCCTTTTTTTTCTGCATTAGTATCCCATCCTTCTTGCTGTAGTAGTAGTTGTTGCTGTTGGTGGAATACTGCTTGCTGGTGGGAGGAGGGCATTTTGAACAGAAGCTTCGAGTTCTGTCTGATTTCACAGTGGCTTTTTTACTCCACATATTGTTACTTGTTGTAGGACTGAAATTTATCCCTGCATGAATGGTGGATGAGTGGTGGACTGCATTTCCATTTTACTATTCCTTTGGTTCCTTGTCAGTAGCTGATGGCTAGAATGCCTTCACAGAAATGTTGGTGCAGTGGTTTGTGCATGTGATGGTGGCCTTGAGTTTTTGGTGCTTGGAGGAGAAGAGAGCTTTAGGCTTGGGAAAGCTGTTACCAACAGGGATGCATGAGTCTCCAAGCAGTGTCAACAACAGTTCCATGTATTTTTGGCTGTTCTAAACAATGACATTGTTTAGACTATTTAAATTTGTCTGATATGATGCCATTGGTACATCAGAGGTATTTGAAACATGGAGGACAAAGAGAGGGGATATAAACAGAATTGGGAATAGAAAACACAGGGTGGAAAACTCTGCAAAGCAGAAGAGAAAGAGAAACAAATGTATGAGGAATGTGGAACATAAGGAAGTATTTATCTCATTTGTTATGTATAGGAAAGGGAAAAAATGACATTAACAGGCAGCAACAAACTCAAAGTTTTCAATTTATTCATGAAAATTACATGTAGTATGTTGCAGCTAAACAGATTACATGCTGTCTGAGGAGCTTTTTTTTTGTGCACCTGATTTCGCATGTATGAAGGTAGATTTGGTTCTGTGACGTATGTCAGGCTAATTTTTCAAGTTCTTGTATGCATATTGACCATAAGTTGGTACTGTTTTGTGTCTTTCTTTGCAATGATAGTTTGCACTATAAAAAATTTTTTTAAATTATGAAACTTCTTTTTTTTTTTTTTTCTTTCTAATTTTCTGCACTTCTGTCAGTCTGGGCAACCCACTGTGTTTTTAATTGAGCATGAAATGAAAGTAGATTTGTTTACTCACTTAGTTGGTGTTATCTGACCTGTCAATACTGGCAAGACTATATTGGGGTGAAGTTTGAGGCTAATGCGTTGCTCTTCTTTTCTTTTTGACATCCTTCAGAAGCCATAGTGTTCATAACTTAAAAACTAAAAGCAAACAAACCCCATATGGTGAGTTAAAAAAAAATATAACCATGATGCTTTATCCTTTTCTCAAGCTGGCTGATTGCACAAAGCAAATAACCCATCTTTCAAAATAGTCCAGTAGATCTGAGTATGGGATTATTTGGATTGTCATTGTCATGACAGAAGTCATTATATATATATTTATATATATATATAAAAATTATATACTACTGAACTTAAGCTGATTATAACGAATTTCAATGTGTATGTACATTACTAAAATAAACCGAGTTTTCTGCACCTGTGAAAGGGTCTGTAGGTATATTACACGTTTGAGTTCTTCAGGCAGATGTGGGAAGATGCTTCAGTCTTGCATACTGTCATTTCATCAGTGAAAAATACTTCTATGGTGTATGTAAGTTTAGTGACTGAAACATGATTTCGGATCTTATCTACATGATTGTACAATTTAATTTACTTATTTGGTGTTTCTTGGGCTTTTTTTGCATTGGGCAAATGTGTGATTGGACAGGTGCTCTTGCATTGGTGTTGTGTACAGCCTCTTATGGGTACATTTATATGGAATGAAAAATGATTTAAAATTCTGTCTTTTGCAGAAGATGCCCTATATATTATGACTAAATTATCTTTTGACTTTAAGTATTTATTAAGTACGTAGTGTAATTCCAGTGGTTAATTGTTTTTGCTGCAAATGTGTAATGTAATGTAGTTTAAGGCTAGGTGGAACTGTTAAATTGTGATCTCCTCTGATCTCTGGGGCACAGGTCAAGAATTACTGCTGAATGAAGAACAAGTAACACTGCACCTATAAGCATCAGGAGAGAAGTGCTCAGGAGTTAGTGTGTGAAATCAGATGGCACTAATTCCCTTTTGAATAGACACTGGCAATGTGGCTAACTATTTGAAAAAAACACAGTATTATCTTGCTTTTAGGATTTGTGTATGAATAAATGTACGTGATCTGGGTTAAGGTGTGAATTGTACTGGCAGTTCTGTACCAGCTGTGCAGAGGGGCTTCTGGAAAGGCTGTGTGTGTGAAATAGCAATGTGAGCCACCAGTGCTGGCAAAGCAGAGCAGGCAGCCCAGCTGGGAGGTATTCCAACTGCACTAGGAAAAGTATCTATGCAGCCTTATGCTGTAAATTCCTTCTCCTGGGATTTTTTTCTCTGTGTGTATGTCTTATGTCATATTTTAAGTGGAATTCAAGTTCTGACTTCATTACACTGTGTGTTTATTACACTCCATTTCACTTTTATTGTCTACTGCAGGAGATCCAAGAAAATCTTTTGAGTTGGTCAAAAGATGACGATTGTTTTAAAAGATTTCCCCTTCCTCCTCAGCATCTGTTACAGGGTGGCTTGCAGTAGCTGTTCCTGATGCTGGCATCTTAGAAACTTGAAGAAACAACAATAAAAAGCCAAGAGACAGTGTAGAAGACGTACATACAGAGACGAGAATTTGTTGCTGTTGGTGCAAATTACATTGCCACAGCTGTTCAAAGTTAGATGAGCATGCATAAATGAGACAGCTAGTGTGACTGTTATATTTTTTTCCACTTTTTTAATGTTTAACCTTCAGTGATTCTTTTCCCCTCTTTGTGGTATTACACAGTCCAGTTCTCATCTCCTGAATTCCAGCACTGCTGCTTAGGGCTCTAATAGGCACTCTTGTGCTGATCTGTTCTCACTTTGCACCAAGGCATTTCTGAAAAATGAATTAGTGAGTAAAACAGAAGCAGGGCAGTGTTCTTCATTTACTTTTTCAGAATATCTCAAAGCAAGCATATTAACCATAGCACATTATCTAGCTCCCTTGGAAGCTTGTGACTCAGTTGTTAATAGAGTCCAGACTTTTTGGACTCTATTTGTAGCATAATACAGAATCACAGAATATGCTGAGTTGGAAGGGGCCCACAAACATCATCAGGTCCAATTCATACTGTTATGAGTGTGTGTGTATTTCTAATAGAGTCAATAACGCTCACTCCCCTTTTTATTTTGAGTTCTCAGACTCTCTGAAAAATTTCTGTAAATTAGATCTCCCATTGTTTCCTCTCATGCAGTTGCTGCTTCATGGACATAGTGCTTGTTGTGTGTGTAACTCCTGGTAAAGAAAGCTGCTATAATTGGAATATTTCTTTATTGTTTTCTTTTAAAGTTGGTGCAGTAGGAAAACCAGATGCTCTCTCAAGGTGATGTGGGTGAAATAGAATCCCTTAAGGTATTACTGTAACTACTGTAACAGCTTTTAATTATATTGATTTAGCTAATATTTGCAACTGATCTGCTGCTTCCTGAGCATTTCTTAAATGTTGACAATGATCTAAGAAGAGAAGGATGATGTCCTGGTGCTTTTCCAATTTTCAGATGTTTTGGTCATGTTGTTATAGTTTAGTCAAAATTCTATATGCATGAGCAAAACATTTATGACTTAATTGTAAAACTTTGGAATAAACAAAAGCTCGTTGCTACTTGTCAGTGTGTTCATTGTGAGCTCTTAATTAATTCTAATAATAAGATTATCAAGGTTAATTTGTAAACATTTCCACTTTTTAATAAATATATTAATAAATATATTATTTAAAGCCAGAGATATTTTAATTTTTTAAAATATTGTTGCAAGGGTACATACATAAAAATACATATTAGGTAAAAAGTATAAATATGTCACATGATGTAAGGTGAAAAAATATTTAGTGTATGTGCCGAGCTGAAAAGACACGTGCTTGTTCTCTCCACACTTACCTATAGCTATCTTCCAGCAGACCCCAGAGCACATTACAAAGGAAGATAAGTCTCCTCATTTTATTGAGGAAATGTGGATCATCTGCCTTACTGATTAATGCAGCGCTTCTTGGGTTTTTTGTTTTTAATATGTCATAACAGCTGTGAATGCCTCAAAAGCTCTTGAAGGCTGTCAGTCATGGTGAAACATGATTTTATTGTCTTCTGCAAGCATTCTGGTAAAATTCCTCTTTATGTGATTGGATATGGCCCTTCTATAGAACTTTTTCTTCTCCTTAACCAATGCAGAGATTACACGGACTAAAGGAAAGAGATGTTCAGGTATTTGAGGTGGATAAATCTCCACGGATGTAAAATTTGGCTTCTAAATGAATTTAAGGCAACATAAATGTGAATGTGCACATACTTCTGTCTCTCTCAAAAATTAAACACAGGCATTTACGATAGTTTTATCTTTTACAATTGTGTCTATTCATCATGCATATTCTGTTTAGGGGAAGCTTATGCAATGTAAACTTCCTGAAAGTAAATTTTATTTGAATATTTTAGAAGTTTAAAAAATCCAATCAAATACTACACTGTATAGATTAGAATGCTTATCTGGTATGTGTATATTGGACTGATCTGGAGAGATATCAGAAAAAGTTAGCTTAATTTTTTATTTTAACTAAGCAAGATTGATATCAGTTATGAAGATTCTTGTGCAGATAATCTTCTGCTTAAGTATATTTTTACCAGTCTCATTTAAACTATCATGTTTCAATATCACTGTCTTGTAATGCAACTACTGTGATGTACTAATTTGCCACTAATTTTTTATTAACATAATGACAGGAAATTCTAATAAAATCACTTTAGCTGATATTAATTTGCTATGGCTTTGGTGTTCTGTGTTGGAATATGGAATGTTGTGCTCTCTTTCTGATACACAATTTTGCTGAGAGTTTGTTTTCTGTTTTTCAAAAACTGTGTACAGACAAACCCAGCCACTTCTTTAGAAATAAACCCTGGAAAAGTTTTTGAAACTTCTCACAGCTGGTCTTAATTATAATTGGGTAATATGTGGAGACTTCTGTGCTGGACTTGTAAAGTGTTTTTGCAAAGTTTTATTCCTGGTCTGCTTCAGAATAACATCTCTTTGTTATTTTTACTCTTCGTCAGTTTCAGCCAGGAAAAAGCAGTAACAAACCTCTGCTTTTTCTGGTCATTTACTTTTCTGCGGGAAAGTCTTGTAAATTCTTGCTTTTAGGAGTACTTCCATTGAGTTAAGGATGGACAGAGATAGGAGTTTCCTGAAACTACCCAAAGTTGGGAATACCTGCAATGCAGTTAACCTAGATAAAGCACAATGGTGTGCAGTGAAACTGGTTATGAAACAGTTTTGATGCAACTGGTTTGGGGTTTGTTTTTCTTTCCTGAACACTGGGCACATAGCCCATGACTTGTTGCTGCACTTTCCAAAGACAATGTCATAAATGTTCTAAAAGCTAGAAAATACATGGCCTTTTTACCGTATGGATTTTTACTTTATTTTACGTGAAGTTTTCATTACAAAAGAAGATTTCTATTTTTTTTTTTAATCTGCGACAGCCTTAATGGAGAAGCAGCTTAATTATTGATAATTTACCAGGGTGGTACACTGGCTAGATTTCACCCATGTATATCTGCTGCTGCCTTAGCAACAGCTACAGTGTATCATTTAGTGCTTAGGCTGTTTGTGGACTGTACAATATTGTAATTATAGAAAGAAATATGCAGATGTTGAGTATGAGTTGTTGAATTTTTTAGGAGGGATACACATGATGGATATATGTGCACCTAGCTCCCAGGTTTCTTGTCCCCCAGTGCTGTCTGCAGGGGAAATTGATGATTGTTTAGGGATACTGTACTACAAGACAGAAGAAAGGAGCATGGGAGCAGATAAAAAGCAAGAAAGCTGTTACCATTAATTGTGAGAAGCAGGACAATCAAATCAATAAAAAAAGAAATCAATAAAAACAAAAATCAAAGGAGCATCATGGACAGTCCTGTGTAAGCAGTAGATGCATTTGGCCCAGGAGAAGCCTACAAGCAGATAAGGGACAAGGTTGACAATGCAGAGAACGAATCATTGATCAGAGCAGCACTACTAGAACAATTTCTTTAAGAAGTGAATCTCTAGATCAGATTCTGATTAGCTTTATCTCCTATTTATAATGTAGCAGACACCTCTGTCTGGCAGTAACCATAAAATTACAAGTATGTCAAGAAGGATGATATTGAGTGACTGATTCTTTATATTTGTTTGCAAAGACACGTTTTGCTTTCGTGCTCTGTACTTCATTATTGTGTGTGAAATCTTCTATTACACTGTGCAGTGTTTTTAGTGATGCTAAATACTTAGGATACAGTATGGAACAAATGTACATAACTTTGAGAAGCCACCTGGGGAAGATCATTGAAGATTATTCACTCTCCAGCACTACCTTTCTTTTCCATCTCCATTTGAATGAAGGAGTTTGCTGTTAACATTGATTGTACTTATTGTGATGCAGTTACTTTACCACTTTTTTCCAAAAGACTAGAATTTTGCTAACAAGGACACTCCTCAGCAGAGCAGCATTTCTGGGGAAGAGTAACAAGAAACTTGAAATACTGAATGTATTGAAGAATCTCAAAATATTTACTTAAGTGTCAATTCACCTAAGTCCTCACTTGAGCTTCTTTATGGGGGTAAAATGACATATTATTAGTTATATATTTTTCCCTTCAAAAGATAGTAATTTAGTGCACCATTGTACTGAAATGTACATTGTATAGGGAAGCATGGGTTAGAACCATGAGCTAGAAAGTAAAAAGAATGATGTTTTTAATGCCAAATTGTTTTTAGATGTTTCTAAAGAGCTGATGTAAAAGAAAAGCAGCAACTATTAAGGTACTCCTTTTAATCTGCTGTTCCAGCCATAATGTGTTCAGCCGTGCTTTAGGACTGCGTTAAGCACAACCAAGACATCTGTAGAGATTTGACATGGCAGAAAAGCATACAAGTAATATAAAGGCTGTACTGTGCCCATTTCCTTAAGCAGTACAGAGCAGAAAAGGGAATTTATTATTTAAATGTTTATGAAAAGAACAAGAAGTTTTAATGTGTGAATGTGCAGAAAAAAGAAGAAAGCCTAATTGAATGGTGCAGAAAGCTGCAGCTTTCAAAGCTAGTGGTGGCTTTTTCTTGCTGCTTAAATTAGGCTAGGAATAAGGCTTTCTTTTCCATTAAATAGCATAATTAGCCTTACAGTAACTGTCTGAGTGTCTTCAAGTCTCCTGTTTGTTTTCATGACCTCCTTGTTTACTTGCAGGAAGTATTATTAAAGTTAATAAGGGGCTTTGCACACTAAGATGTGTGTGGGAAACCCACTAGAAGGTGGGGTATGATAAGTGATGCATGATATGAGAAATAATTTGAGAACTTTGTTTTTGACTTTTAGTGTAAGCATTGAAGTTTAAGTTTCTGATTTTTGGGTTTAGCTTTTCCAGTGATTAGCTGTCCCATGTTAATTAGATGTATGATTCACCCTCCTTTTGCTTTGTCACAGAGCTCCTCTGACAGGGTACAACTGTTACTAACTATAGATTATTTTGGACATATCTGTTGTACTATATGTAAATAATACATCTGCTCTACTGTATATTAAGTCTGAATCCGTGAAATCTAATAGGAGACCTGGATTTAGCCTTTGGTCTCTAATGCCTTATGAATTACCCACAGCCTTCCTTTTAAATTGTCAATTTCTTTTTGTCTATTTAAATATACTCCGCGATTCAATATTAGCCCTCGTTTTGTCTCCAAACAAGAATGCAGTCCAAATAAACTCCTGTGAAAGGTTGTCTTCGTTTTGGGGATGATTTCTTACCCCAGATTTAAAAAGTAATATTAATTGGGTTAATACACTTTCTCCTCATGGAACGTGTGTGTTTATTTTCATTCAGTCATTATTCTCTATATGTAATGGTTCATCTTTGTTCATGAAGAAGAAGGATTAGACAGTGACTGTGTGCGTGGGTGAGAACACTGTACATCTCTAAGTAACAGTGTTGGTCTCTTTGAAAAATTTTGAAGTACTTTGATTCCTGAATTAAACCTGACCAAAGGCTTGAAATTTTCATTTTAATGCATTCCAGAGTGTATCTAAGAAGCTTTCTTCGATAGTCTAGTGTTTGATTCACATGCATATTACTAACCCAAAAGAAAGCTTATGTAAATCTGTGTATGTTCTAAAACTAGAGTAGTTGTACTCTGTAACAGATCAATTTTGTTCCTTTTAATGGAAGAGAAAAGCAGTGATTGGCAGACTGAATGGACTAACAACTATTCTGGTTTACCTGAAAATTCTAACTTGAAAAAAATTCTCAATCTCCGTGCATTATTAAAGTTACCTCGGCAAAATCTCTAGTGTGTTATAGAAAATAGAGTTGTTTGCTAACCAACTCTACAGCCCTTATTAAGCTTTTTCCATTCTGTAAAGGCAATAGCTCTGAAATACAGAAGAGATTGCAGTAAATCCTTGGCTGGCAATTTTGTGTGGGATTGAGTATTGAAATGCAGCAAAGCAAATAATGAAGGCATATGTTTACCTATAATTCTTTTTACCTTGGGAGAAGGATTAAATAGGAACAGTTTGGTTGTTGTCAAATTCTTAACAGTTTCTTTCAAGCATGAAACAGTCCCCCGGCTCTCGGAGGATTTACTTAGCAGTTTGAATAGAGAGGTCTTTACTGCTAATGGAACTGAGATGGCAGGCTTAAGCAATGGGGTGCTTTATAGCCTCTTCTGCCACTTGAGAAGATGTAACATCAAATAGCTGAAATCATCTTGGTCTCCATTGGTGTTTGGGAAGTTGCACAAAGATTGATGAATAAATAATTCAGAGTTGTATGAACGTCTTGATGCCAGAGCGTTGCAAGTATCTAAAAGCTTCATTCACACAAGGTTTAGTACCAGGAGACATTCTGTAGTTCTTGTGTGAGCTTTGCCCCAGGGAAGATTTACTGAAGTTTCCAAAAAAAAAAAGAGAAAAAAAAGAAACAAAATCTACTGGGATTGTTTGAGGCTTGTAGAGAAGTATTTAAGATTCTAAAATAGTGTTCATAAAAGGGATATGTTGTATTTGGAAGGATGGCTTGCAATTATTGGAACTATTTTGTAGTTGAGGTTTCTTTTCAGTTGTTTGCTGTTAAATTCCTTTGCTGTATGATGATTTTTTGATTAAAAAAATCTATGATTCTGAATATACCCCCATCCCACCTATAAATCAGATTTTCAGTTTTGTTTTGACCTCAGGCTGTTTTTTTTTCTTTTTCTTTTTTTTTTGTTTGTTTGAAGTTACTATATGGAGTAGATCCTTTCTTTGAAAGGAGAAGGCAGCAAAAAGACTGTTAGCATGGGAAGAATATTAGATTTACATATCCTAGGATTTCTTTTCCTTTCCGCCAAGTGAAACAACATTATTTAGGATTCCAGTTTTAAAAAGTACAAAAGCTTTCCCTGCAATATTCCCATCTCCTCTTTAAATTTCTTATTAAACCTGCTAATGAGATATTTAGTATTAGAAGCTTTACTACAGGGATCAAAATGTAATGTGAGAAACTATTCTGGTTGAATTTGCACAAACTTGGGATAATTTTCTGTGCTTTAAAAAGGTTCTTGCCTATTCAGTTCATCTAATTTCTTCACATGCTAATCGCTGTGTTGGTACAGAACTCTTAAATTTCAGCTTCTCTAATTTTTCCTCTGAAAGCTATAAAGTTTGTGCTGTGACTCATTTGTAAGAACGAGGTCCAATAACAATACAATTAATTTATAGATTTGTAAATTCTAATTTTCTCTGTTGCCTACATAGGCTTTCCCATTACATTTCACACTATTTTTTGGACTTGTATGTGGAAAGGAATTGTGGAAAGGTATTGTCTGATGGCTAAAGAATACAAATCCTGGGGTAGGGATTTTAGTGGCAAATTACTGTCACTTAGATAATTTAAATGAATACCTATTTCTAACCTGAGTTTGTTTATGCTTTGAGGTTCTGCTCTGTTGTATTTCATTATACATTTTTTGCTAGATGAAGAAATTACCTATTATCGGAAGTCTTACTGTTGTTTAAATTCTTTAGAAAATGAGTGAATTGCCTCTGAAACCTTCTGAAATAAATAGTTATTTGGACTTCATAGGTCTCATATAAAATGGCAGATTTTCTGGAACTTCATTAATGCTTGTGTTCCTTCTAACGATTCTTTAGTTTATTCTGCCAAAGTTGTCTGTTTAACACTGAAGTCTGCTAAGTTATCTAGCAAAACCAAAAAGTGATACTCTATTTTATTGTTGAGTATTTTGTTTGTAATATCAGCATTAGGAGGTTCTTGACCTTGGCTTCATGTTTTTAATCCTTCAGGTTATCATTTCCCTCCCCGTCATCCTTGAAAGTTAGCATCCCAAGATTTTAGAAGTTGAAGTTTATGTCTGATACAAAAAGGGTCAGCTGCTATGACTACAGGTGATAACATCCTGAAAGCCTGTAATTGTACCTGTATTTGCCACTGGTCCCCTCAGATAAGTGATAAATACTCTCACCTAATACGTTGCTTTTAGTCTCCAGTGGGGCCAGAACCCCTCTGAGTAGATTTCCTTGCAGTAAAAGGAAGAGCCACTCTCATCTGGTCTTGCATTGCTGTTTTCTGGAAAAATTAGTCTATGGAATTTAATAACAAATTGAAAGTATAATGAATTGTGCTGCCAGGATAAGAAGATCCTGCTGTGCTGAGCAGAACTTGCTTCCAAGCAGGCTGAAACCAAAGCAGAATGTAGCAGCTGAAAACATTTTGCTTATTTCTAAGAATGAGCCACATTAACAAGGGGCACCCCAAAGAAAAGTGTAAATCTTCCTCTAAAGGCTTTCAGGTAATGTCTGAAATGTCCATCTGGACATGTGCTCTCTGCTGTAAGTGTTCTGTCAAAATGGTAGGTGAATTCACAGTTCCCATGGGAGAATGGGAAAATGATGTCCATCTCCAACTACCTCCAAAAGCTACATGATGTCTTTTAGTCACTCACCTCATTTTTTCCTTTTTTTTTTTTTTTTTCTTTTTTTTTTTTTTTTTTTTTTTTTGGTCAGGGCTTCCTGTGGTGGACAACCATTTAGTGACCTCTTGCTGTGGAAGTAAGGGCACTTTTGTTCAAGTCAGCAGACTCAGCCTGAGATATTGTTACATTTACTTGCCTTTTAAGAATGAGCATCTCTTCAGGGACTTTGTTAGCTAAACTCTGAAATGTTCTTGGGAACTTAAAGACTGGTCACCTCCTGTTATCCAGGAAATAATGTGCTTACAATTCTGCTCATGTGTTCAGGGCACAGCCAGCTTTTACAAAGCTTCTCTTCCCATTTAAAGGAAAGTCAGTGCTATTTTCCAGGTCAAGCACTCTTTCCTCAGCTGTGAAGTGAGGCACAAGACTTCTGAAATCAGGAATACGAAATGGGACAGGTTCATTCTCCTTGAATCTTTTGGGAACCCATGCAGTAAGGCATTTTGTAGCTATTTGCCAGTATCGCTGCAAAGTGTTTGGGATGAATTCCTTGTGGATTAGAGGTTGGGTGAATCGTAAAGTCAACCAGAAAGTAGAGTATTTGCTCAGGTGGCTGATCGTGACCTGTGAGCTCATAGGCAAGATACAATTCCAACAATTCAGTTGCACAGACTTGCAGAGGGATGAACAATCAAATATTACTGGCCCTGATGAAATCACTGGATTAACATTGAGAAGATGTTGGCAAAAAGATAATGTTCTAGCTGCTGTGAGAGTACATGCATGGCAGAGGATTTATTTTCTTAAAGAAACGTGAACTTCTGGAATGGAAATCTTACAAGAACAGCACTCTGTGCGCATTAGAATGGGCATTTCAGGGATCTGATCAATGCAAGCCCCTGATGTTCAGTATCTCCCTCTCCACAGTGTAGTTGTAAAAGAAGAAAGGGGAAATCTGAAATCCTGTGGTGAAATTCCAGCTGTATGTACAGATGTCATTGTGGTGTGGGTTGGTCTTACACAAACAAATCATATCAAGTGACAGTGCTGAAAGGAATTCAGTTGATTCAAATAAAATAGCTCTTTTGATAAATTAGATAGGTAAATTATACAGTGTTAATTAATTTACAAAAGTGTACTAAGTGTACTAATTAGAACAACTTAATTGCTCTTTATTCTGGGTATGTAAAATGCTAGTATATGCAGGTTAGTGTGCGTGCTCTTGCAAATATTGGGCTCCATGAGACTTTCTGTTTCTGTAAAATACAATAATAGAATTCCTATATCTACCAATATTAAACAATTTGTGTGAAAACTTTGTTGAGGTGGTTTTAAGGCAGACTGAGTCAGTGTGGTGGAGCTTTTTTCATAAAAAATCTGCTTTTAATGGCTCTCTCACATAGAAGTCTTCCAGGTCTTAAGCATTATGCTTGTGTAACAGGAAATTTTGAGCTCAGGGTCAGCCCACACTAAGAGGAAACCCAGCTTGATGAGTTCATAGCTCTCCTTTTGTTGCTGTTGTCAATTTATAGTCTTATTAGTGCTGGATTTGAGGAATAAATGTTCGCCTTTGAGAGAACCCAGCCTTCCTTGTGTTGATCTGTTGTTTCTGCTAATATTTTGCCTGCATTTGTCAGTTACTTTGTTCAAAGACTCTAAGAGAAGAACATTTCAAGGATGTCTTTCATTTGTGATTTCTACACATTGGTGTTAGTTGGCTTTCTGGCTATCTGTGCCAAGATATCCATTTTAATATTACTGTAATAAATTTTTATCTCAAAATTATGATCATATTCCCACACCACAACCCCCAAGTAATATTATAAAATCAAAGGTCCACTGTGGTACTGTTGAAGTCATGTAATGGATAATAACAGTGTTTAGAAACATGGAAGTGGGTGCTGCTTTCTCATACCCATAATCAAATAGCCATTACTACAAAATTTTTGCTACAAACCCAGTGAATTTCTATACCTCTTTGCCTTTGAAACTGCTGGTGATTTGATAAAAATATATGTAACTCTGTTTTGGCAAAGCAGAGATTTGTGTATGTATCATAACACATACTTAGTGGTGAGTTTCTGTATAGCACAGTGGCTTATGCAATGTTGGAAGCTGGTAGAGTTCATAAAAAATTCCATAGGCTACTAATTATAGTTCTGGCAGCTAAATATTTTTAACCTCAAGGGTTGCCCCTTCTTATACCTTTTAGTTTTTGTATGTTTTGTTGCATAATAATATGTGTGTATCCACACATCTCATTTCTGCATCCTGATTTAGGGCTTTACTGAAACTTCAGTAGTCTTTATCCTTTCATGGAGATCTTGTGGAATTTTTTTTTTTTTAATTGAGAAAATCAGCACAGTTTGCTGTTGTGAAAAGTTGATTTTACTAGGCAAGAACTTTCCCTGTGTTCCAGGCCTAAGAATAATTTGATACTGAAAAGGATTGTTGAACAAAAACAGAAAGGGTAAAAGGGTATTAATTGCCTGTTAAAAGGCCAGTTTCCTTCTTTTGTTTCCCTTTCCTTTTAAAGGAAGCTAATCTGGTTTGGAGGTTATGGAAATTTTTGCGTGATGTGTAGATTATAATACCAGAAGGGGATGGGGGCGGGAGTTTGTGGATTGGTTGGTCTGGCTGCCTTCATAGTCTAGGCTGTAGCATCTTCCACAGTTAAGTCCTCCTTGACCCCCAGCATTTAATGTCCAGGTAGTGCACATTGTTTCTTTTGCCCCATGGTTCTATAAAGAACACAGAATTTGAGGATTAAAGAACCCAAGTTTAATTGTCTGGGTTTTGTTTGGGTTGGTGTGTTTGTTTTTAAACACTTTTGTTGTTGATATTTTCTGTCCTTCCTTCCCAGCATAGAGGTCCTTGTTCTCCATACTCATTCTTTCATTCTAAGTGCAAGTTTTTCCGTGTGTTTGTCAAAGTGATTATTTACTAGTGTCTGACTTAGTGAATGTTGCTGAGGTTGCTGTGTAATGCTCTTTATTACTTAGTTTCTTCCTCAGTCCTTCCATCATCTTCAAATTCAATTTGGGGATGGTGCAGCTTTCTGAAAGGATGTTAACAGTGTCCTATTAAATATTTTTGTTAAGACCTCCCACTGCACACTTAGTTAGTGTTGTGTGGTTTTTCTCCAGGTAGTTACTGTATGTCTTTGAATAGATTTTAGTTACATTAACAAATGTAATTTTTAAATTAATTATTCTGATTTTTCTGTTATTGTAAAGTCCTCATGAGAAAAATACATCAAAACCTACATTTTGATAATTTTTTTTACAAGCACACACTTCAGTTTTTTAAGGTAATATCCATAAACTGGTGTTAATTTATAGTAGTTTGATATAATTGAACTTTGCAGCAGCTGTTCTTTCGCTGGGGATTGTTTCAGGATCCAGGGAGAGTTCAATAGGTTTCTTGTTCTTGTCATTTTTTTTTTTCTTTTTTTCTTTTTTTTCTTTTTTGTGTCATTCCAGCTTTATCCACTGTTTACAGCTTTATTTCCTGAAATTTGTTGGTATTTCAGGACTTCAGTTCTTGCATAGTTATTTCCTGAATACCATGCATGAACTTCAGAAATCGCTGAAGTAATCTGTCTTGGAAAATCTAAACTATGTGATCTTAGTAGACCTGCTTGTGGCATGGTAATGATCATTTAACGTCCTCATTTACTAAGAAAAAACAGTATATTTTTTTCATTGCATGGGAAGAATGCTGCCTCTGTCTTATGACACAGGTGACATATCTGCAGCCTTGGATGCTTTTCTTAGCATTTCGAATACATGGAGGCTAAAGCAAGTAAACCTACATCTTTGTTTAAAGAACTGTGTAACTTGACAGAATTTCCTGGGTTTGAGTTTCTCAGCCCTAGTAAATGATCAAAAGCAGACAGTAACTTCATCAGGTTCGTCATGCTTGTTCCTTAGTATTACAGCTGGGCAGTTTTAGCCAACTTCCTCTGGAATTTGACCAGGGAAATGCCCTGGAAGCAAATGAAGGTGCATGGGATTATACAGTGTGTGATTAATGCTGATATAACTGCAGTGAAAACTGGCTGGTAATCTTCCACCCTACTGTCAGAAAGTGTGCTATCTGAACACAAAGGTCAGGAAATCCCAAGCATAATCAAGAATGGATTATTTTGGCTGCACACACTTTTTATCTAAGCCTTGAGTCAGAAACAAAAGCTTTAGCTTTGCCAGATCTGCAGCATGTTGTCCCAAGTGCTGCAGTTCATGTGACTGCTCTCTGCTTCTTGCTCTGTCAGCCCCTCATTGCAGCATTGGAACCTCCTTCTCCACATTATACAGCTGTAAAAAACTCAGAGGAAGAGGTAATTAGTTCCTGCTAGTTGTGTGAAAATTTGTGAGGGAGTAAAGGAGCAAGGTTTGAGTTGGTGTGTGCCTGGGGAGCAGTTGCTGCCTTGCTCAGCTGTATCCTGGCCAGCTGCTTGCCCACCTGGAACCATCACGGTGGGGTTCTCTGTCACACCTGCTGGGGGGCAGAGGGGAACAGCAGCGGTGATGAGGGAAACATGAGGACCCTGCTTTGTGGAATTTGTGATGAGGTATGACAATTTGTGGCAGGAAATCCTGAGCTATTTCCTAGAGCTCGTATTTGTTCCATTGTGAAAGAAGCCAAAGTGCTGAATTTTCTTCCTTTACCTTTGATGAAACTTAAATACACAAGTTAAAATTCACTTTTAAGTGGTGTGCAGTGGAGAGGGCTTGTGGGAAAGATACTTTGTCTCTTCATTGCTGTATTTTCTTTCAAGGCTGTTTTTTAGTGTATTTAACATTCTGCCGTGTCCTCAGGACAGTTCATAAGCTTCTGAATGTCAACATTACTGAATTAATTATTACTTTTATTTGGATTTGATGAAGATTATGTTTTGCAGCATTTAAGGTCATTTGCCTGAGGTTGTAAGTTGAAGAATATGATTAGCTGGTTGGTCTGCCACTGCTTTTGTGGTCTTGGCTTAAAAACACATAGGAGATCTGCATGACAAAGCATGGATTATGTATTTCCATGGTAGTTAAAAAACCTACCCGAACAGACTGGTGGAGGATAAAAGAGGAATAATTATGAAGGCTGGTTGCATTCCTGTCAAATTGCATTTCTTTCTAAGAGTGCTGCTTTTAGTGAGGTTGCTTCTCTCTTCATCCTGAGTGATGAGAAAGCTGAAAACTCTGAGGTCTGTACTTTTTTGTTATGAACAGAATTAATTTGTTATTATACAGGAGTGGCAAAGGTCACCTAGATTTATTTCCAGAATGCTGTTGTTGTTCAGAAGTTAAGATAGGCAAGGTAAGACAGTTGAAATAAAATACTATGCCAGAATATCTACCTGACTAGCAGCTGAAGTATACTATTAACCTAGTGTACAAAACAAAACCATTTTATTAGTAGTGGTTTTCAGGAAAGCTACAGGCCTTCCTGATCTGCTTGTTTCTTACTAGCTGTCCTTGCCTTTAAAAATTGCGAGAGAACTGGAACATTTTGCGTCCTTTTGTGAAGGTCAGTCTTGTGTAGTTTTGCAGAATCAAGCAATTTCAGAGTTAGGCATCCCCTGTTGAAAAGCCCTGCCAGAATATAATACAAAAAGAAAAGTGTTTTCCTAAGTAGTTGACTCAAAATTAATTTTGGTGCTGCTAATCCCCACACCTCCATCCCTCTCCCCCTAACAAATAACTCACTGAACCCTTGGCAATCAGCTGCCGCACAGGAAAAATCAGAGACTGTATGAGTAAATGGATGTGTCACTCTGTGGTCTATATAACACTATGATTTTTACAAGTATAACATGGAGAGGAGGCAGATGAGAATAGAGCACCTGAATGAGGGTCTGGCTGTGAGAGCATCACTCTCAAAGGTGACAAAGAGCAAGAGAATGAGGTCAATACATACTGAATATAATGACCTTGGTAAGAATGCCAATTGTGAAAGTGTTGTTTAACGTTTGCTGCTGTTATACTTTTGTTGTTCTTACAGAAGCAAATGTGCTGTCTTTAATAAAAGCTCAAGAAGAAACTAAAAAAGTAATTGAAGGCTGCCTACCAAAGGCAGCTAGAAAAGGAAGGAAAAATCCAGCAAGGAACCAATAATTAACAGCACTAATTGAGGGCACTAAGCCCGTTCATTAATAAGCCTGCATCAACAAAGTAATCAGCAGATTAAAGTCCAAATAATGAAAACATTAGGATTGCAATACTAATATAAAGAACTAAATTAAGTGGAGGAGACACTAGTATTGTCTCTGAAGATTCACTCTGTGTATATGTCCTCAAAAATTAGATTGAAATTTTAAATAATTAAATAGCTTTTACTGGCTTAGAGGGACAAAAAAAAAACCAAACAAACCAAAATGGTTTCATCTACAGATCTTGTGGTTCAGTTTTGCTGAATGATACTGGGTTGGTTGTATTCCAGCCATGAACTTTTAAAATCAAAATGTAACCATTCTAGTCAGGAGTAGATATAATACCGTAAGTAATTAGTCTGAATATTAGTAGGTGATGTGTTTGCTCTGACAGTGCTGTAGTAAAATAAGAAGAAATAATATCTTTTTCATAGTTCACAGATGGATTTCAAGTACTAAATGTTTCCCAGTAGTATCTCTATCATGGTGTGATATGAAAGAGAATTATAGCAAATAAGGGATATTTTTTTTGTCTTGGAAAAACCCTTGAATATCTGATCTTTGCAAAATGACGAATTTGCTATTTTTCAGATGATAATTTCAGTTAAAATTGCTGTTACTGCTTTATTAGATGGAAAGATTAGCCAAAATGCAGTAAGACATTAGGAGTGTTCTACTAATTTATCTGTTGAATGAAAAAAGGAGATGGGATGAGTTTTTAAAGCAGTAATATATATCACCTTATTTAAGTATTACAAGATTTCTGATTTAAGGCCTTTTTTATGGTGCAAATGAACAAAGCATCAATTTTCTAGGTTTTTTCCTTCTCTTTTTTTCCCCTGAAGATTTCATAGGACTGTAAGCTTTACTGCCATCTATCAGCTTCTGCCTAGTTAGTCATTCACAGTTGTAACTGTTTATGCCACTATTCCCACAGCAAGAGGCATGGAAAATAATTGCTGCTAAAATTAGTTGAAATGTAGTCTGGGAAAGAAGTCCCAGTTCATTGTAAGCATTTATTTAGGTAATTGGTAACAATTGGACATAGGCTAGAAAGTGAATTAGAGTATTGCTGAAGTTTCTCCAATTTTTTAAATTGCAGAAACTTATATGGGGTGAGGCTATCTGTTGATACCTTTGGTATACCTAAAATACCTTCAATAAGTTTCTGTTCCTGGCTTTTCATATATTGAAGAGATGCATCTGTTAAAAGTTCAATATGGTACAAAGATGAAAATCCCATCACTTCAAGGTTCTAAATGTCATAGATGTGGTAAAGAACATCATAATACAATGAAAGCGCTTCCATAGCTTGTAAGCAGCATTTCCAGTATTTCAGTTTTGTATTCTAGAGTCTGGGTTGGGCACATAGTGCGTGGTTAAACCTGGGGATGGTTCTGGGTTCTGGCTCGCAGGTGATCTGCTGGAATCACATGCTGAGAGCAGTGGTTGATGCCTGTGAGTTTCTTAGTAACTTGTCTGCGTGGGTTGTCTTTCTCCAGTTCCACGCTGCATTTGTGTGTAATTACAGCCTGATTCAGATGTTCCAGCACCTGCTGGCTCTTGTACTTCCACCACAGGAACCCTGCAGATGGTCATTAAAGCAAAGGCTTGCTGTGAGATACCTCTACCATGGTTGACATAGCTACAGCCAAAGGGAACTGGAAACCAAAAACTGTAATGCATATTTAGGAGTGCTGAATTATCTTACTCTCTGAAGGAAAATGTGTTTTGCTTGCACTTAGCAAAATGTATGTGTTCATCCTGATTTCTGCTACTGGGATGGAAAAGCTGCTGGAGTGCAGCATTTCCTATGACATAAAGCTGGTTTGAACTGCAGCATATGCTGAAGTCCAGTGGGTGTTTTCTAGACACTCTTCTAATACCAGAGCACCAGGGGAATCATTTCAGGTGATTAAAATAAAGGAGAAAGATGCCTTTAAAATTCAAACACATTTTTCTGTGTAAATTCAACGTACTAGTTCATTGTTGTCGAGTCTTACCTTCAATAATCTTCCATTTTCCAGTAGTCCTTTTTCACTTCTAACTTGCTTGTGCTTGAAAGTGACAGCCAGAAGTTGTGGGACTCAGTTGTTATTCATCTCTGGCAAAAGACTACATACTATAATATTGGTAGGAATCTTGATATTTGGAGGTTGCTTCTACTGCATTAGCCACCTCTAAGTGTTAAACTTTTCATGAATATCATTATAAGCGTACTAGTGTAACTTCAGGCTTTCAGAATTGTTTTTCTTCCTGTTCTAGTGTGTATTCAAAAATGTGGAGCAGCAAGTCTTTCTACTTTGGCTCTTTTCTTAGAGGAAAGCATCTTAATATGTTTTTTAATCTTCAGATAATGTCAGATAATGCAATAGATGATATTTCATACTGATTTCTAAGATAGATGGAGTTTCATATTTGGCAAACAGAAAAAAAAAAGGGAAAATAATGTGTAAGAGCATGTGAATGATATTTTAGTATAGATGTGTGTGGTAAGAGAAATCAGAATTTCAACACAATTCTTTTGTGTGTTGCATTACTCACCTTCCTGTCTTTAAACTGTTAAGGAGTTAAGTTAAAAATACTCTTTATGTTTCTTTTAGAACTACATTCTTCAAAACACTGAGAAGAAGCTCCATTAACTATATAATACCAGTAAATGGGGGCAGATCTCTATAATATCACTTTTCCTGGAGTTTTAACACTGAAATAAGGTGCTTTTTGAGATAAGATGGAAATGCTCTCTCAGGATTTCTGTTGCTGAATTAAAGTTCCTAGATTCATAGGAATGAGTTTTAGGGGCAGTAATTTACTAATGGTGGGGAATAATTTTCACCACTTCTGGTCAGGGTAGCAAACCACAGTAAAGGCACTGATAGTGGCTGCGGGATACCCAGCCATTAAATGCTGTGGTATTTGTGGTTATTTAACTTTGGATGTGTGAAAGCAGCCTTGCAGTGAAGTTAAAAATCCAGGTCAGCTCTGTGCCCAGGCTGTGGGAGGCTGGGGTGGTGTAGCACAGACTGCACATGCCCTTGCTTTCTTTGGAAATGCTGCCTCTCCCTGACAGTGCATCATATGACCTGCAGGTGTTGGCAGTTCAAGAGGTTTATGACTTTTGGAAGTCCTGAACTGCATAGGGTACTGGAAGCTTATTTTTTCATTAGTTGAAATCAACTTTTCATTAGTTGAAATCTAGGAGTGCATGTTGAGGTCATTGCATAAAATCATGGGGAATTAGTTGATATGTTGATTTCATTAATTGCTGGTTATTTGTCTTAATGTAGAAGCAAGACACATAAATGTTACATTTTCTTCTTTTTAAAGACTCCCTTTACATTTTATCTGTGTTGCCTTGTCCTCCCAAGATCCCATCTTCTTGTTGTGCAGGCAAAAGAAGGGAAGTTTTTAAAGTATGTTTTCTCACTGTTGTTGAAGAGTAATTTAGTTTAATGCTTTGCCTTTGTCCAAGGGAGGCAGGCCATCTTTTATGTTCACCGTGTTGTAAGGGTTACAGAACTTGTTTCTGTGGTTCTGTTTCTATCATTTGTGATATTGCAGGTAAACATGCGTATCAGTGGTGGATCACAGAAAATGGAGGTGTTTTGTCATTTAGCAGAAAGAAAATCTCTTGTATACTGCCCTGTAATCTGTATGTTTCCCATATTTCCATCACATTTTGTTTATTCTGGTAACTTGGTGAGAGCTCAGTACGCTGATCATCAGTAGTTCAGGTGTCTGTGTATTTCGGGACTTAACAAGACAAAACAACTCCACTTCCTTCATAGGTATTCACAATGAAACCACACTGTTCAGCAGAAAAGCTGTGATTTCTGCTGAGTGAAATTGTTTTTTAATACCAATCTTAGGTTTTTATGTCCATAAAAGTAAGACTGATCAGTGCAGTCTTGGAAATGGTCCAGCACTTTTTCCTAGGGATCAGGCATAAATTTTTATGAAGGTTAAGAGTTTTCTCATTTTCCTTAGCCTCTTCCAGCATTATGCACAGTTGTACAGGAAGTCAGTGTAAAAATATCTCTTTATCTTACTTTTGTGTCAGTGGTTAGTATCTTTGATTGTTGATTGTAGAGCTGCTAAACCAAAGAACACTTATTAGGGAAAAGACTTTGTTGGAACCAAGTGATAAAGCATAGGTGTAGTGATTTTCGCAACAGGACATCCTGTGACTGGTTAATGTATTGCACAGAAATGCTAGGAAGCCTTTTTCTTTCTTATTTTTTTCTGGTTTTTTGTTTTCTTTTTTTTATTCTTGTGGTTGCCTCAGTGCCCTAAATACTCTGTCAGCAATTAGCAGGAGCAGTGTTTCATTAATCCATCAGATCTCTGATGCAGCACATTTTAAGGCCAAGAGATAATAGGGAATCATTTGTTTAAACCTCAGGATTAGCTTCTGATGGATCAGGCTGCAGTGTCATTAACAGCAATGGTGCTAGAACTGTAAACCAAAGCAGTTAGTGTTGTGTGGTTGATACTCTTAAAATGAAGCAAAAGCTCTGTTGTCTTGTACTTCTGAGCTGATAAATATCACATAACTCACATAAATTCGAGAAATAGCTGTGTTATTTCCAATAGTGTTTATAGCTTCCTGTTGTATGAAACACTTAATATGTAGCTATAACATGTCTGATATCAAATTCTTAGTGAAAGAAACTTGGCTTTGTTTTTCATAATATTAATCTAAATGCATTTTACTATCATTATTATTAATGCAAAAATCCATTCAAAATGTCTGATCCTTATAAAGCACAGTAGTTCTGTTAAACCAGAGGAGTTTTTATATTCCTTGTAAGCTTTTAGAATGAGGTGTTTCATTTCTGTGCTGAAGCACGAGCCTTTAAAAATGAGAACTCTTCAAAATGCTAGCAGTTGATTTAATTTGTAACTTACACAGTATATTGAACTTGCAGATTATTGTGCTCTTATATTATAGAGATAAAAGAGGATTTACAGGTACTTTCTCCTTTTGATTGAGTAGCTCTTTCAGAAGAACACTGTAAGTGCAGTAGTGGCTGAAATGATAAACTTTGGCATCCTGTTTGACTCCCGTGTGGAGACGGGAAGCGTAGAGACATCATGTAGCACTGAATGGCAGATAGCAGCTTGTCTACAGTATAATCACGATCAGGCATGAGTGAGTTCCAGTTCCCCTGTATTGACAATATTAGTTCCATTATCAAGAAATACTGTGCTGCACAGAGTTGGGAGAGGTTGTCCCCTGTCATCAGATAGTTCCTGCCTGCTTTCTCTAATGCTCAAATTGTGTCTGCTGCTTCTCGTTGCAGGTTGGCCACTGCTTTTGCTTCCAGGTTCACTGGCCTCTTCAGTATATTTTGCTTTTTAGGTCAGTTGATTGGCATTCAAACCTCACAGAAAATGAGGAGATGAGAGCTTCCTCCTTATTCTAGTGCCAAGACAACATAGCCTCCAGGTCAGTCGTGACCTATATGTGTGTAAATCCACTTGCCCAAACGTACTCTTGCCTTATCTTCCAATACTGGAAGGGTTGTGGGGATTTAACTGAAGGCAGTCCTATGCTGGTCCTTGTTAGGGTGTAACAGATCCCTGCATGGATGTACATAATGTACAGAGGTGGGTGGGAGAGAAGCAAACATACTTGCTTTTCTTTCGTATCTTCGAATGTATCACCTGATGTGAAGGCAGAACTACCCTGCAAAGCCAAAGCCAAGTGGAATTTTGTTTGTGTCTATTTCAGGTGTTGTTATTCTTAATTGGAAAATAGCAGCAACTGCTTGAACATTTTACTGTTAGACTGCATTACTTGTTGAGTTCATTAACTCACATGGTGCTCCTCTGCACTTCTGAATAGTTAGACTGGGTATAATGGCACTACTGCAGAAATTGTTATTGACAGACATATTACTTTTTATAGGTAGACCTAAAGATATTTGAAATCAGAACCCTACTGGAATAAACATGATCGTTAAAAACTTGAACAACATAAAAACACCCAAAATGCCTTAAGGTAAATAAATAAAGGCAGTTGGCCGAGATGACGGAGCTCCATTCAGCAAAGATATATTTATTAATTTTTAATTATATGCTCATGGTGTAAAAATTGACCGTTTATGTGAACTTCTTGCCAGTGGTAACAAACACCCAGAAAATAATTTCATTGTGAAAATCTTTTTCTTCTGTGCTTTGGGCTAGTGGCAACTTCGCAATATGCCTAGAAAATTAGACATATCATGTTAATCGTTCATCTGTTACATACCTGGAGCTCCAGCTGTAGCATCACATGTATTGTACCTCCAGTAGTGTGACTTAAGTCTCTTTTGAAGAAAGGGGAACTTTCAGATGGACAAAGGTCAGGCTACTCTGGGACTGTGTTAGTGTCATAGGTAGCCAGTGTAGCTGCATTTTCTGGTGTATGGGCTGTGGAGTTCTGCATGAAGTTTAAAGTGATTTCTTACTGTGCTTTCAGGATCAGCTGTCTAACGTGGAGGAGAGAGAGATATGGATGGTTATTTCAGTGTTTGCAATATAAGAAAAACATGAGTGTTGTTATTTGGCCGTGATGATGTGAAGCACAAAGCAGACTTGGACATAGTTCCTGTGTTGCCTTTCTAACTTTGGTCTGAAATGTTTTGTACCTTAACGCTTTCTTTTTGTTGTGTGTGGATTTTTTTTCTTGCCCTTAGTGGGAGGACATAGGAAGAAATAGTGAGTGTAAACTGGAGTGAATTAGACATGTGCCAGCTATGATGTCCAGTTTCATGGATTCATATTTTTGAATAACCACCTCCTGTTACCGTTATTATATATATATAAAGATGAAAGTAGAGTAGTTAAGTTTTCTTCACTCTGCAAAAAGTAGTGATTTTAATCTTCAAACTTGCTGACTTTACCTTCTAATTCATTTTTTCTTGTTGTAATCTCCTTCTGTAATTTCTTTAGAGGGTAATTACAGTCTTCCTGATGTGCAGTGTTTCCATACAGCACTCTAGTAGTTTTATTCTGTGAGACTTTTCAGTCTGGAAGTGATTAGTTTTTTGTGCTGAACTGCTTGTCTTCCAGGTTACTCTCTTTGAATGATTCTAGTCTAATTGTGTTTTTTCAGCCCTTGTCCTCTCCAGCTCTGCCACCCATCTCTTTTGACTTGGTGAAACACTAGATGGTTAGTGTACGCTACAAAGAGGTAGGAGGAAGAGCTGCAGATTTTGCATGAGGGCACTGAGAGCAGACTGTCATATTCCTCAGTAGCTCTGTCTGTCTGCATAAGTCTGTACAGTGAATTCCTCTTCACTGTCACCTTGGGGACCAACAGGGTTTGGTTTCTCACAGATGCCTACCCCAACCCAAAAGCTGTTCTCTTCCATTCTGTGTTATGGCATTTGCAGAGCAACTCGCAAGAGCCCTGAGGATTACTCTGACATTAAAAAATAAGGGGAAAAAGTGCTACAGAGTGACCTTTTATTAACTAGAACCTTGAGCAACTTATCAGAGCTGCTGGGGTAAAAGCAACACCATGGTGAATTCAAATTTAAAATTGGTGTGGGTGCACTTTCAGTTTTGTGTCTATTAATGTGTGCCCTTATGCACTGGGTGGCTGTAGTTTTCCTAATAGGAACCCTTAGCTACAGCTTTGGAGAGACAGTCCAGGCTTGGAGACTTGATCAATAGTCATTTATTTAAAAAAAAAAATTGGTAAACATTCCAGCAGAATATTTTTATAACCAGAATCTGCATATACTGGAAAAACCGTTGGGATTGTTTTTCACTTGAATGAATAAAAAAGCTGCATTTCCTCATTTGGCTATTTGAAAGCCTTTCCTGGCTTTGTTGATTGGCATTCTGGGGCCAGGGGTGAGAGTCCCTTTTCCATTTAGAAAACCAGGGCTGGTTTGAGAGTGAGTGGCTCTTTCTATGATTATTGGAGTTAAAAGGAAAGACTGAGCAATTTGTCTTTCACATGTATCTTATGGAGCTTTCTCTTCCCTTCAAATTAAATAATTCTTATATCACAGGATCATTGCAAATTCACCTGACCTGAGGCAATCTGACCTGTGGTCAATGATGATCATATTGTTAAGACAGATATATAGTTATGGTGGGATGAGGGTGAGGGTGAATTACTTTTAAATTTGGATGTTATTTCTGCACCTGGGAATAAGCCACTAAATAAGAAGCAATCTTATTGCATGTATCCAGCAGAACTCTATCTTCAAAGCTATTTGGCTTTAAAAAAAAAAAAATGAAATTTGTCTCTGATGGATGGTGAATCAATAATCCCCTACTGTAGATGAAGTGTTCCATAAAGAAGCTCCATCCTGGTAGAGTAAATGGAGATTAGTCCTGCTAGGAGAGAAATCTTGTGTCATAAGTCACTGAGGCTGCTTAGTTCTTCTCCCTCTAGGGCCTCTGTCCTGTTTCTCTCCCTTCTTTCCCACAGAGAATATTGTGCTGATGGAGATAGAATGGCAAACCTCACTGCGTTAAACACATTTGCTCTTGTTCTGTGAAAGTTAATACTGAGACAATTGGGGAATTCCTTAAAAATTATTTTTTCCTTAGAAGTCTCTTCCCATAGCCTCTTCCCTTAAATGTTACTTGTGAACCTAACAAGCCATATTTTGCCATGTGTGCTCATGCAAAAGCAAAGTCCTGCGAGGAGACAGAGGCAGTGAGAAGTAGAGGTGCTGCTGAAAGGCGAAACACTCCAGCCTGTGAACTGTCAGAGACTGGGGAGTTTAGAAGGTGGATAATTATATTAAATTTTTTAACCTTTTTTTTTTTGGGGTGGGGGGAGGGGGGAAGGAGAAAATGTTCAATCCTTGTATGGAACTTCAACTCATGAGTTTGAATTGATGAGTCAATGAGTTCCTTCCAACTCAGAATATTCTGTGATATATGATGATGTTACTTGGTATCACACCAAATTATTGAGTGGTGAGGATGAAGATGGATAGAGATACACATGCTGTATTTATCTTACAGGTTGTAGGTGGAAAAAGCTACAGTTCAAGTTATTGGGACAATTTGCATTTGAAACAAAAAAACCCAACTAAACAAAAAAAAAGAGAAGAGAATTTGTGGTCTTCATCTTCCTCTGCTATTTCCTGATGGGATCAAATAATAGGAATAACTGCGCAAAAAATCAAAAGCATTGTGTAAATAGCCCTTTCTTTGAATTAATTTCTATTTAAGCAGTTTCTACATCCTTTAATACTTATAAATAGGTTGAAAATTCTTGCAGTAATACATATGTTGACAAACTAAGCTGTATGGTTTTTTTTCAGGGTTGTACTAAACACCGCCATTAGAGGAATCCAGAACAGATATTCATGCTGTGTGAGAGTCTTCCACCAACTGTTTTATTTCCTGTTTATATATGGATATTAGGTTGGAAGCTGTGCTCATCATGTAGGGGAGAAGGTGAAAACATGGCCTGGCTTGGCACAGAACCCTGTCAGAATTACACAGTCAGCTTTTGAGGTCTATATCAGCTTTAAAGCCTGCCCCTTTGCCAAAGTGCAACCTATGCCAACAACTACTTAAGGTTCTGGATGCTATTAAAAAAGAATCTTGTTGATTCTGATGCAGTTGCCCTTAAGACAGCAAAAACTGTTCTGGTACAGAACAGTCAAAATTAGTTTGATTCCTGCTTAAAGCATCTGGCAAATTGGGCATGAATTGCCAGAACTGGTGTGTTTTCAGCATCCCTCTCACCTACACTGTCTGTTCATAAATTACCAGCATATGCTTGCCTGGGCTCTGGTGATTTGTTATGAGAAGAGGACACTAGTTCTGCTGGAGTAGCAGTAGGCTCTGTTGTAGCACAATATCTAGTTCTAAATATGTTGTATGTAAAACCCAAGAGATTACAACATTTGTCCTTGTCATGTGGATGTAGACTTCATGTCTCAGATGCTTTAAACTATGATCTTACTGTGCTGGCATTTAACTGGATGATAGCCTGGATGCGGGGTTCCATAAAATAAGTACTAGATCTGAGGTGCTTCTAAATATAAAATTTGCAAATTCTTGTGTTACTGATTCTTTTCTGACTGTACAAGTTATATAACATTATTTTTCAATTTGTAAGCTGGCTGTGAGTGAAAGTCTTTACTGGAGATCTTAAATAAAATTCCGTTGGTTTAATTAATTAACTGTGTACTTAATGAGGACTGTCCATAATAAATACTTTCAGTGCAGGACTGCAGTGTGGCTTAAACTACAGTAAACAATTGTGAATTTTAGTGTCTCTTAATAAAATACTGTCAGATCTGGGCTTTGGCTTTGTGTCTGTGCATGACCATGTGATGACATCCATGGTTTTTGTTACTGTTGTAAACATTCTGCACTATTTAATATTAATAATGTGCCTTCATTTGTAAATTATTCTTTGAAAATGTAAAAATACTCTTTAAAATCCTCACTTATAAGAAAGATTTAACAAAATAAATTCTAAATCACTATTCTTTGATGAAGTAGGATATAATCCTCTTAGTGTGCTTTCATGATGTAGAAGAGAAACAGCCATTCTGAATTTAGCACTCATATAGAGTGCATAGACCTCTTCTGTTTGTAATATGCTCAGACACCCAGCATCACATGGAAGAAGAAAAATACTTAAAAAAACCAGACAAAAACTAGGATAAACTGCTTATCATTGTGTGCTCATGATGCTCCTGTTTTTAGAAGTAGGTGGCCTGTGGACTTTCAGTCAGACTTGTTGCTCAGCAAGAAAAGTGAGCATGCTACCTGTTAGCTTGCCTCCTGTTTGTCATCTCATTGCTTATTATGAAGCAGGAGAGATAAAATGACATGTAGAAACTTAAGCGTGTTTCTGTGTCTTTTCTCATTTTTAACTATTTTGATCAACTTCTGTTATTCTAGTCCTTTCTTAATGACAGTAATGGCACTGCTGCTTCTCTTTTACATTTTCATTAGGACTTCCTTTCAAATTTTAGCTTGTATTTCTCTTTCATGGTCAGGTGGTCATTTGGGCCAGCTGTTTCCAGTCAGTTTCTTATCTCTCAGCATCAATCTGCGTGAAAAATGGGACAAGTTGGTGTACTTGAATATGTCCCCTCCCATGCTGTGATCCCCCCTGAAAATGCCTGTAATCATTGTTCTGTCATTTTTTGGGAGGGGGGGAGGAGAAAGGTATAGTCTTTATTTTTGAAGGCTACAAGCCACATTGGATTTCAATTTCTGAATTTTACATTGACAGGAGGCAGATTGCAGTGAAGACCATAAACTGACAGTTTAGGGCAAGCATGCTATTGCCTGAGGCAGTCAGGGATGTAGCCCACTCCATCCTTCTGACTTAGGACATTCATTCCTCCTGAGGTTGCTTGTCCTTTCTGATGATAGATTGAGAAAGACAAGCAGCACATGGGTAGACAAACACCTCATCCAGGCACTTGGTGCCATTTAACAGTTTCTTCCTGCATTTGACATTTTCGTTTCCCTTCTTCACCTCACTCATCACTAACTGTTTGGGTCTTGTTTTCTGTACACAACACTAATAGAGAATGACAGAATACAAATACAAGCTCCACTACTCATTTTATATGCTGTATATTCTACCAAAATTATATAGGTGGCTCAACAGCTGGACCATGAAAGGAACGCTTAAGATTTAATTGACGTTGACCTTATGCAACTATCATTCAGAATAAAGTGTTGGGGGTTTGATTGGTTTTGTTTGTTTTGTTTTGGTTTTTTTTGGGTAGTTGGAGTTTATTCCTTGTTTTTTAATGAAGCTTCAATACCCAGTAATGTGCAGGTGTTTAATTTATTGCTCTGTAATTATTTTCTGAGTTTACTATGATCATACTACCACTATCAAAAATCCTGAACGCATTAGAAATCTATAGTCAAGTAGTCTATTCCATGCTTTGAGTATGGGTGTATCATTGAAGTCATAGTTGGAAAAGGGAAAGAAAGTAGTCCCTTGTAATAGGAAATAATTTTTAGCTACTTAAACCCACTGAAGGTACAAATGGCGGTGATAAGAGTGAATTAAAAGAAAATGAGACTTCCGGTGTTCTGCTGCTTCTCCCTGCAGTTGCTTCAGTGTGTGGTGTGGAACACTGTATGGAGCTGTGGTAATGCACTTTTTTGATGCAGTTCAGAAAAACTTAAATCAAGTTTTAGAGGTTTATTTAAGCTGAGGGGGGCCATCTGCAAGCTGAAGACTAGACAAACTGCAGCCTGCTCAGTCATAAAGTGAGTGTGTGAGCTTTTCTGTTGTTTTGTATTGTTGATAATAATGGGAAGCAAAAGAAACTTGTCTGCTGTGGACTTTGATTGCTGAAGAACTTGGCCACACAGGCTCATTTACCCAAGGATCATGAAGAGCTATATTGGCTTTACAGGACAAAAATGTGTGCCTTCTTGCCTTCTATCATTGTAACCCTCCTGACTCTAAAAGAAGTGCAGCCTAAGAAATAATCTGAGAAAAAATAAAGCTTCTTTGTTTTGGTTTTTTTGGGGTTTTTTGATTGTTTGGTTGGGGTTTTTTTAAATTTATTTTTCTTCCTGAAAGTTATTGTTCTTCCTTTGTATACAACATAATTTGGTTAAACAACAATTATACAACATTAAGGTTAAAACTTTTTTTTTTTTTGTGGGGAAGTTATGTGCCAAAATATATCAGTCTGGCTAGATCTTCATTCTCAGGTGTCTGTATATTTATGCTGTTTAATCCTCTTGTGCATTGAGCTGCCATGGGACAAATTGTGAAGACACAGAAAGGTTTGGGCTTTGTATAGACATTGCAGGCTGGTACATCTTTCATTTATCTATAAACCAGTGTTCTAGAAAATATGAAAATTCTCATAAAGTCTGTTATTACATTGAGAAACTCATTACACTGAGTTATGGAACTCTCCTGACCATGTGACAGATTTGGTTCTCTGACTTCATTTTGTGGATAGAGACTACATGTAAAATCATATATGTTCCCAAAAGGATAATGCTACTACATGTTTAATATTAATGCAGAAAAGCTGTTAATGGTAAGGTATAAAAAGGAGTATCATGAGGATTTGCAGATGCCTTGCTGAGAGTTAAAAAAGAATAGTATGCCAGATTTCTTCAAGAAAAAAAAGGAAAGGTTAATTTTTTATAATCATCTATAATGTTACTCATAAATTTTCCAATTTCTCTGCTACTTAGCTACAATACATTATTTAGAACATAAAAGGTATTAATTTGAAAGACTGATCTCTAGATAAGCCAGCTTTCCTTTTTAATAGACCATTTAAAATACAGGGTGCCTAGCAAGAGTTTTGCAGATAATATTTCTTATTGCATTAAAATAATTACTTACTATAGATTGTATTATGCCAGACATTTGTACTTTGAGGAGGAGTACATGATAGGATTTAGACTTCATATGTGATGATACAGCACCAGGTTCCCATGTGGAAAATCTGGATTTCTTTTGGTAAATTATTTGCTTTAGTTCTGAGTATTTATGTAGTAAAATACTGCATGCCATAAATGTCTCACACCTTTTTTGTGTTGACTGTCTTTTGGTTTAAAATATATCCTCCCTTAAGCATTTCTTCTTTACTTCCTTACAAAAATGAATTAAAAATGTTTTCTTGTCTACTAGCTTTTTTTTCCTCTGCTTTAAGGCATGTTTATCCTTAAATGTGGAAACGAGGGCAGGATACTATATTTGCTTAATCATAGATGTTTCAGTCAGACAAGCATGATTCTCTTGCACTTGTGCATTTGTGTTTAACTTCAAGAATATAGAGATTTACAAAATTACACTCTTTAATGAATAATATCTGATCAAGAAAGCAAAACCAGTCTCTGTCAAAATCGTAATTCTGACTTCTTAAGGAGGTAGAAAAAATTGGTGTTGGTTTATACTCCCAAGAAAGTTTGAAGTATAGTATTTTTCTGTAGGCACATGAATCTCAGTACCCATGCAAATAAAACTTACATGAAGTCTTCAGTTACCAAAAGCTTACCCTGTACTGCCTTCGTAAATAGTTCCCTATTTGGAAGACAAAGATTACATGCAAATATTAAAGCAGTCTTAATCTTATTTTTATTCGGTATTACCATGCTTCAAATCCAAAAACTTGTTGGCTTTTCCTGCCCGTTTGTGGCTCATTTCAGGAGCTGAGTCTTTCCTGAGTATGCTCAGCCAGTGACTGGCACTTAACTGGATCTTCAGGACTCAGAGGTGCCTTCTGATGTCTCCCTGGTTCCTTATGATTTCTAGCATAGGTAGTTGGAGACTGGACAATACTTTTTTCAGGGGAAAAATATAATATGAAATGATGATCCAGCTTACAGGAGCTTTTCATATAAAATAGCCATGTAGGTTTTAAGATTGACAAATTTCTTGAAGGTCCACTTACTCTGTAAGAATGAAAAATTAGTATTTCTGTAAGAACTTGCAACACTTTAGGGGCCATCTGTGTCCTAGAAAATAGAAAATGCTTGGCATCAAATGCTACTTTCCTCATTTCAGCTACAGATACAAGGCAATAGAGGAGGATGCTGTATTGCATTTGTTTGAGGTTTTTTTATAATCACATAACACAACAGGCATTCAATTAAAGTTAAGACAAATTTCCCTAAATCATCTTTGCATTTAATGCTCTTTTTATACTGGCATTTACTAGGATATGGTTGAACTTGGTGGTTTTTTGGTCTTACCATTTCTCCTCTTGACATGCCCTTTCTACTAGAAGGGTATGAAATCAGCTAAGGTGTACTGTCACAAGAATCATTATATGGAACAGCATCGCTCTCTCTCCTTCTCATGCATTTAAAGTAATATGCAGGGATGTCTGGCCCACAGAAATGTGTTCTAGATACTACAGGTGTATAACTGATAGTGAGGAGGTTTTCTTCCAGTGTGGCATCAGCAATAGATACCAGGGAAGGGTGGGTCAATCCGATCACCTGCATAGCTGATTCAGAGCTAAAGCAGAATCTTAGGTGTTGCTGCTTTTCCCCCCATTGAGAATGAACTTGTTTTTCGTCGTTTATATCACAAGTGAGTGCTGCGTAGCTCTGTTTGTTTCTCCCCTTGACTTCCTTGGATGCATCTCTGTATTAAGAATCTTGAATGCTTGTTTCACTTATGATGAAGGGGATACTAGAGCTTTGATTATGAAATCAGATAAGGTGCTTCAACGTTACAAGTAACTTAAGCATATGCTTGGATATGGTGTAACATATGTTATGGAAGAAAAATTGTATGTGTAATCACTCTTACAGCAAAATGGAAAACAATAAAGTCAAGAAAGAACATCTGGAATCATGTTCTCTGGCCAGTGACCTTTACTTTTTCAAAAAGGAAGTTGATGTACTTCTCAAATATATCAACAGCTTCCAAGTAGGGCAGATATTGCTCAATGCCCGTTCCAGGCAGGGCGAAGGGTTACTAAGTTTTGTTACTGATGTAGTGCCAACTCCGTTTATAAAAATCACTGGTTTTGGTATGTGCTCAGTAATTTGTACTGCTGTGAGATGGAAAGTGGCTCTGGATGGAGGTAGACAAGATGCTTTGTGTTACTGGAAGATCTGGAAAAGAGAAGGTATGAGAGATACAGAAGTCCAAGCTCAAAAGGTCATGTTTTTATTGGAAAGAAGAAAAAGTATGCGGTAGCAGGAGATGGAGGATGTTAAATACAAGGGAAGTTATTTTAAGGAGAGTCTTCTGAGTCTTTTTTTCTGTGTTACTTTGAACTGGCATTTTTTCTTCTCACATCTTTGATGCCAAATTTGTGTCCAAACCACCCTTTTTCTTCACAGAAGAAAAAGGTTGTCACATGGTTGTCCTTGGCATACAACGGCTGCAGAGCAGGTTTGAGGCACGTGTCTTTACATACAATTGAACTGGGTTTTGGTAGTTGCTACAAAATTTAGCATCTCTTGATTCTCCTCCCTCATGGGGTTCCCTTTGTTGCTTATGTTCTCTTTCCCCTAACTCTTTTGCCTGGCAAACTGACAGTGTCATCTGCTTCCTTCTCTGTCTTGAGAGAGCTGAGCTATTGAGATATAATTAGCAAAATGTAGTGGGTGGAAGAGGGAGCTATGTCAGTGCTTTGGATGGCTGTCAGGAACATGCTTCTCTTTTTTTTTTTTTTTTTTTTTAATTTTTTTGGGAAAATTTTGTGGTTTTTTA
>VXAX01001406.1:1822676-1846238 GCA_013399835.1 Leptocoma aspasia | reverse complement strand
AATTTCTGAGGAACATTGCAGTGTACTTTGAAGATAGGTTCAGATGTACAAGTGAAATATGGGTAAAACAACAAGCTCCAATCTCTGAATTTGAAGGATACAGGAACACAGTAGACATATTTTGGAGATACACAGTTTAAGCAGAGAAGAATTCATAAATAAACTTTGAGGCTTTGAAATACTCAGTTTCTGTTGTTGGGTTATTATTTCCACTGCATCTTGAGAAGGAAAGAGTAAAATGTGCTATAAAAGACCAGTAAATGTGTTGGAAACAAAGAAAGCTATAAAAATTTTACTTTAAAGGCCAAAATTTGTTACAAGGCGCCAGTATTGTAAGTGGCTAATTTATGCATAAAGACTGAATTGTGTTTTGCAGAATGTCTTTTGTTCTAGTTTATCTCTTCATACAGTAGTCCTCTAATCATTAAATATAGTTTACTTATGCTGGAGGACAAAGTACTGTGTGTTTACAAATCTGCACAGTGATCTTGAGAGGAAAGAATGTGTAGTCCTATTGTATTCATGCAAGTGCCTTTGTCATCTTTGGTCAAGACTAAAATTCATTGTGGCCAGAAAAAAAGGCGTTTTGCATGTTCTTTGAGGTTTTTTAAGTATGTGTACAATGAACTATTTCTTGGCCAATGGGATTTTCAATAGAATGGTATATAATTGTTCTAAATAGTCCCCATATATTCCACTGTGTCAGAAAATATTATGCTGGAATTATGAATTGAGTTTTTGTTCCTGAAACAATGTGATATTTCTAAAACTAGAGCAGGTTGCTCAGAATGGTTTGGGCTTGGGCTGCACAACGTAATTTGTGTGCTGCTGGGAAAAAGAGGATCTTCCCCTTACCAGAATTTAGTCTCAAGTGCCTTAAAAATTTAATCACTGTAAAGATTGATATATAAAGTAGTTAGTCAGTGTTTCGCAAAGCTTAAGGAAAGTTTGGAGTTACAAGATTTTAATGAATTATTGAATGCCACTTGCGGGAGAGAGATTTAAATAAACTAAGAATACTTTTCTTTTCCTTTTTTTTTTCTTTTTGGAGTGCGTTGCTCCGTTAAGAGAAGTCTGAAGTATCCTAAGGCTGAAAGGCTGTTTGTGCAGAAGTCACTTACCAGGCATGGCTTGCCCCAGAATTATTTGGAATGATCATATTATAAATGCATAGACTTTCAGGGCTACATGTAAACCGAATGCCATCTCATAAATTATTCATAATAGCCCACAGGTATAATTATCCAGAGAAGTGAAAATGAAGGAAATTACTTCCTATTAATGTTTGCTTATTCAGATAATTATTTTACTTATTTTTATTCAGATTTTAATCCTAAATTATCTGAGTCCAGCTCACACAATCTGTGTGTACTTTTGCAAGCATTGTCTTGTGATATAAAACCATGAAAGATGCATGAATCTTCCCTGTTTCTATTTCCTCACCAAATGATACATTTTATTTCACTCCTCTCCGTTGTGTTTTCAAACAGAAACTTCCTCCTTTATTTCACGTGCAGAATGCAGACTTGCTATTTTCCCACACGAGCTTCAGTGCATTACAGGGTTTAAGAAGGGTGCCGGGGTTGATGAAAGTGGCGCTCTCCAAGCTGCCATGTATAAAATATGAGTGTCGTGTATGGAAAATAAAAGGCCTCTGCATGAAAGAACGTCAAGGAGAACAAAATTGCTTTAGGTCTTACTCTGCAAACAGGCATATATACAAATGTTTTTGCTAATGTGAGTAGTTCCATTGAATCAAATTAATCATGTTTGGTGTTTAAGATAAGGACTCAATCCTTTAACCTCTCTAGAACAAGTGCAAAATTTATTACAGCTCTTTCTCTGCTTTGCAGTAGCTGGATTAGGCAATGTCCACATTGCCTCTCAGCCTTTGTAAAAAGGTCTACAGAAAAAAGGAAAAATTAACTATATCTATTTCTTCTTTTAAAATTAATTTTGGCCACTCTATTTTGTTATTTTTATGGTGTTTCTGTGAATGGCAACAGCCTTGAGTTGTCATAGTTTTTTCAAGCATGACAAAGAGCTAAAACTAATTTTTAAATAAATTTCATTGTCTGCTCTTTGCTTCTTTTGAAGCATTGTCTTCTTTTTGTAGTTAGAACAGATCATGGAAAGTAAGTTCTTCAGTTAACATAAAATCAAGCAGCCCAACTCAGTCGAAAGAACAAGAGGATTGAATTATTTCTTTTGACTTTATGTGTTGAGATCAGACAACTTGTCTAATTTCAGTTGTTTTAGCTTTTCCAGTTGATAGTGGCAAGAGACTTCTTGTAAGGTCACACATCTTATTTTTCTTGGCTGCCTTCCGTAGTATGGGATGAATTAGCTTATACAGTTACTGTCGACTCTTTATTATAAAGAGGTTGTAAATTACTAACTTAAATAATGGCTTTTAGGGAGCTGGGAGACAGTGAGTGGTTTCATTGGTATTTTTGCAGTTCAGTCTGTTGGGAATCCTCTTCAGATACAGTGCTGCAGCTGAACGGTGTCAGCACCACTTTCATTACGGGGCTCCTATAAAGCAGAAATAAATGGGTGGTCTTTGCTTGTCCCTGATCCCTCCATAGCTTGAATTAAAATGCATGTAATTCTGTATTTTGATGAAAAAACTTTTCTTTGCATGTTAATATCTGCACAGACCAGTAAATAATACAGTAAATCTGCAGAGTCTGGAATAACAAAAATATCAAATTAGTAATGATATATAATTGTCTTGGAAAATAGGACAAGGGGTAATGGCTTAAAATTCAAGGAGTGTAGTATTAGATTGCATATAAGAAAGAAATTATAAAAATCCTTTACTATGAAGATGATGAGGCACTGGAATATGCTGCCAAGAAAATTTATGGATGCCCCAATCCTAAAAGTGTTCAAGGTGAGGTTTAATGGATCCCTGAGCAATCTAGTCTAATGGAGGATGTCCCTGCCCATGGCAAGGGGGTTGGAATGAGGTGATCTTTAAGGTCCCGTACAATTCAAACCATTCCATGATAATTAGGTTTGATCAGTTGCAGTTGATATGTTGGTCTATAAAAATGCTTACATGTGAATTTTAAAATTCTGAAACTATTCACTTTAGTAATTTTAAAGTTAATCAAAAGCTTCAAACAAAAAAAAAACCCCAAGATTGATACTCAGAATTGGTCATCTTGCTGTAGTCTGTTTCTTTGTGAGCTGCAAAAGTCTTGGTTTAGCAGGGTTAGAATTGCATGTCCTTTCTTGGGGAAATAGGGTTTGCAGTAGGAGGGCTGCAGATGCAGCGGTGCATTTCGGCCTCCATGGGTATTAGGTAGGGTAGCACTGCATCACTGACACCAGCAACTCCCGCAGACTTGGACAGGAGAGAACATAAATGAGGATGGAAAAAGACCGTGTGATAGAAATCCATCTGGCTCTTACATCTTTACCTCATCAATTATGAACTCCTTGTGTTTGTGTTCAGGGACCTCAAGAGCCCCTCACGATACATCTCCACCCTGTGCTGTCTTCTCTCATTCACACAGATGAGCTGGTGCCAGCTTCCATCATGAGATGAGTAAAACTGTGGATGTCAGCTTGTGTGGCAGTTGATCCATCTTTGTTCACTCCATAAACTTCATTGTCAGTAGATGGCTGTCATCAAACTTGGATATGAAAATGTGGATGTAAATAAATCAAACAGTCAAAGAATTTCCTGCTGGCAGTGAGATTCAGAGACTTTTTGTAGAAATACCTTCAGACTCCTGGATCCCTGAGCCAGTTGACTCAGATCCACTAAATTTTGCAGACATGAACCTCTGGGGAGCAGACAGTCTATTCCAGTCTGGAATACCAGTGAAGACTTCCCACAGCATCTTTACATTTCACTGGTATGAAACCAAGCCCCAAAAAATTACTATTAACACTATGAATGGGGTCATGCCTGCACTGTGTGTTGTTACCAGACTAGCACACAGAAGGATGGAAGCAGGGCTCACGCTGGAGAATGTCTGATTCTCAGCTCCTCTATCCCTGAATGGTCTTTGTCAAATAGTACAGAATTCTGCCTTCTCATCTTATTTCACAACCGTTAGCTGATTTTCCCCCCACCATTCCTTTGTATACAAATAGTAATTTACAACCTCTTTATCATAAAGAGTCAACAGTAACTGTATAAGCTAATTCATCCCATTCTATCACCTGCACGATCTCCTTCTTCCACTCCCTGCTTTATCATTTTCTCTATTTCTATATTTTGGGGAGGGTTTGATCTTAGAATTTGGTTAACTGTGTTTACATTTGAATTGTGTTGAGTTTCAGCATTTGGGGGCTGTTCACATTTCTCCTGGAGGTATAGATGGAAGAAGGATAGAGTCAAGCTGTCATAGCTGGATATATCTATTTTTGCTGCCAAATGTTGGAGTTTTTTGTTGACATCAGGATTTGTCAAATTGTCCCTTTTGATAGGTGTTTTGAAGAGTTCCCAGAATTTAAGAGACTTAGTCTTCTACTGAGGATGGTGGTTCTTGAACAGGGACTCCATGACTGCTCTTCCTCTTTTGGTTTAACTGTGAAGGGTATTAGTAAACTGATTTTTCTTGAATGAATGAATGATATCTTACTTTTTTGGTACTGTTTCCTGAAGTCTGTTTAAATCAAATGTCTTACCGCTGTTTGATTTTTCCTGGGTTTCTCAGCAGCATTTTACAAACTCCTCTATGAAACCTCGGAAACATAAAATGTGCAACTGTGTTAGGACATAAAGAACAACTTACATGTGCAACTTAATAAAATAAAATTCCAGAACCTTGATTGGAACACATTTCTAATTTTAGGAAAATAAAAAAAATAGTTACTCAGTTCTTTTCCTTAAATGAAAACCTTTCGGGGAAAGCAAAAGATATTTTAAAAATGCAAGGCATGAGAACAGTTTTTTAGATTTTTCTAAACTTTAATGAAATGTGAAAGTTCATCCTTGGGCATTAAAATCTTATTGTGCCGTGGTCCAGTATCTCTCATTTGTCCACTTCTTTTGCTTTTCTCTTCACTTTAACAAGTGATCACGTGCACCAGCTAAATGTCTGATAAATCTCCAGGCAAAGCTGGGTTGACTTGTGTGGAGCTGACTTTAAAAATACTTGATGGAACATTGCTTCAGTCTCTGAATACTTGTCAGCTTAGATTTATTACAGCTGCTCCCACTACAGAGATGTGCACTTTGGTCCTTAGGGATCTTTGCCTCTCTTTTGCTGTGTAGTCGCAGCTATTGCGGTGTCACAGTCGATCAATTATTCACTTTGACACTTTTGAGTCCGGCAGAACATTGGTAGAGTAACATCACCGTAACTTCTGGGTTGCTTTTCTCTCGTATGTGGGAGTGTGTTGGGGTTTTTGGGTGAAAACACTCTTTGATTGGTGGGGTTTTTTGTTTGCTTGTTTGTTGGCATTTTTTAAGAGCAAGGTTGGATGCTACATTTTATTCATTGATGGAAAAAATATTCCAATGTCTTCTGAAGGTTCACGTAGTGCATACCTGTGAAATAAGTGCGTTGGGTATCAACAACTTTCCCTAATAGATATCTTTTCTACATTTGTATTTTATGTAGTCATAGCCCAGGTTTTTGTGTGCGGAGGTGGATAGCTGTATATGGTTGATGTGGGAGTAGGAATGATAAGATATTACTTTGGAAGATCATTAATAAATACATTAACCTTATGAAGTGATTGTCTTAGGGATAACCTCTCCTTTATTTTCAGCACTTCGAACAAGAAATTCAGAATTTGTATAAAATTACAGCTGGCATGACATATTTCTGTAATTTGTAAGTTAGATATTCTTAGAGATACCTTTTGACCCTCTGAAAATACCTGTGATTTAGTGCACTCTGATATCAGCAGGAAAAAATAATTTTAGTCAAATGAGTGAAGCACATCCTTTCAATGTTATAAGCAAAGATGGCTTAGTTGCGTGTCTACTATTGATTATAACACTATGAATAAATTGTTGTTTAAAAAGCCCACACCAAAAAACCCCCAATGAAACCCCACCACAAAACAAACTTCACCAAACTTCTTAAAAAAAATCAATGCTACCAATATACAGAGTGGAGTCAATTGGAACTGATAATAAATCAACAACAATTTTAATTAAATTGGAAACCTTTGAGCAGTCTGACCGGGAAAAAATTTATAGGCTATGTATTACGATATTTGTGCCTCAGGTGGTTTGAGAAAAACTTCACTAGTCAAGGTTAAACATGCAGTAAGTATATTTATTGCTCTCAGTAGCATAAAAAAGTATATTCTCTAATGTCTTAAGTGGAAGTATCATTTAAGATTTCAGTCAGCATTTCTCTTCTGCCCTTAGGATAAAATCCTTCCCCCTCCATTTCCCTGCATCTGTACAGGAAAAGTGTGGGTCAAAACTAAAGAACCTTTTAGTGTTAGTGGTCAGCTGTGCTATTTAAAGTTCTTCTAAGTGGAGCCCCGTAGAGCTGGTCATTTATCACTTTAGAGTGGACTGAGTTAGCACTGTGAGGTCAGTTAAATGTTCCTTCAAGAATTTTCTTCTGAGCCTTGGGGTAAAAGTATAAAAGTTGGCTTGTTACCAGCTCTTGTCAGAGAAACTGTAGTTGACAAACTTGAAACTGGTTATGATCCTGACACACAGCACTAAGCCATCCTCTGCTTCATGAAGAATTGAGATTTAGATTGACCCACTTTTCCTTTATCTAACAAATTCCAGGTTTGCTTCTGTTCAAACAGAACTAACTGAAAATTCCGTTTCCAGGAGAAACTAGATGAGTTTATTCTGGAGGCAAATCATTTTGATTGAAATACGTTGTTGTATTTTTTTCCTCAAGGTATTTACTTGGTGGTCTAGACTTTCCTCCTCTTAATTAAAGAAGGAATACACAAAAAATAGATAGTAAAATACTTTTTTCCTTGTATTTACTGAATTAATGTCTTCAGCAAATATGATAAACTAAAGGATTTCAGCCCACAAGAGTAAGGCGAGATGAGGTGGAGGAGAAGGAATTAGATGTTGCACACAATCTGTCAAGCTGCAAGCAGAAAACTTGAATGGAAATGGAGAAGTACCAGTATTAACAGTCTTGTACAGTAAATTTTGTCATATGAATTCTCAGTTCTCTGAGAGCAATTGTTACTAGAACGTATCTGTTATCTCAGAGGAGCTGGGTGAGAATGAGTGATCTATAAGGTAATTGGACTATTTGAGTACTTTTCTAAAACACCAATAATCTCACCTGGAAAGGTAATGGCTACCTGGCAGTTTGAAGTTTTTGGTGTGAAGCTCTGGTTGTTTAAGGAAATGCAGCATCCAATGCAAAGTCCACTTCCACTACTGAATCAAAGAACTGATGTACTCCCTGGCAGCGGGCCAGTGGGCTGTTCAGTGCTAGCGTGTTCTCCGTGGTGACCATTAAGATAATTGCCACCATACTTTTACCTGCTTCCTTCAGCCCACAGCTGCAATTTCAGATAGGTGTTGAATCAAACCCCTTGTACTAGCTCTGAGAATAAGGCATGGGATTTAGTCTGTTCTCAGCCTTCATTGCTGCTGTGCTGTGTGAAGTGGTTCATTGTGCTTGGGTTAAAGGTCCCTTAGGTTTTCTGCTGTATGAAATACACTTCTCTTGGGTATTTCCTGCCAGCATTAAGAGCAGACTTAGCTAATGTGCTGTGTCATGTTTACATTTTCCTGCTGTCTCATTTTTTTCCACTAATATTTTGATTGAAACTTCAATACTCACAAGATTATTTTAATCTATTGAATATTTCAGTAGACTTTTAATTTTGGGAATGTAAATTTGTGCTTGAAAGTTGATTCATTTTGTTCTCTTGTCTGAGTTCAGGTTGATGTTGAGGAGCAGGGCCCAAACCACTGGATAGCCTCTCCAGGGTGTAGGATACTTCCTGTGGTGTTCTGTATTCATATTACTAGGCTGGAAGTTCTTAACTGGATTCTGTTATTTTCTTCTTTTTTAAAGAAATCCAACTTGCAGTGTTACTTTCCTCAGTGTTGTCTGTTAGGGTTTTTTTCTTTTCGTTGTTGTTTTTTAATTCTCTCAAAACCACCTTAGAGAGCCAAGTGTCAGGCTTAGCTTCAGCCACAAACAGTTTGTGACCCAGGTGTGGCATAGAGGGATTAAAGAAAATATTATCTAAATTAGTTGCTTATAAGGACAAGAATTTTTTAAGTTTTGAAGAGTGCAATATAGATATGCTAGTGTTTAAAAACTTAGGGAAGTGTTTCAAGTTTGAAGTTCTTTAGAGTACATATAGTTTTTTTAGGATCTGGGAGTATAAAATTATTTAAAAATTACTATTTCAAGTAATTAAAGGATTATATATGTAGTATTATTAACAATTATGAACTTATTTCTGTTGTTCAGATGAAGTTAGTAGTTAGCCAAGAGGAATTATGACAGAAATTTTTGTCAGTAGATTATGTCAGTAGATAATCAGCATTATATAGGCTGAATTTTGGTGAGAAGTCGGTGCTCAGGGCTTCTTTGGATATGCTTTCAAGGCAAGCTTAATTAAATAATAATTCATCTGCTCTTTGTGTAGCACCTAGAGTGTCCTCTAGACCCCTGTGCTGCTATTTTCTATAAAGAGTTTGTTTACCGTTCATGGTTACACCCGTACTGTAAGTTTCAAGTGCTTCATGCCTATTTTAAAGTCATGATCAGGTAAACGGTTTTGGATTTCACACACAGGCTGAGCCAGTGTTCATGCTGTATTGTTCAGAGAGAAGTACTGTGTGAATGCTGCTTGGTTAGTCAAAGGGACTGAGTACCTTGTTGTTAGCTTTCACTTTGAACCTCATACCTAATTTGCCCTTTTCAGTTAACACTCCACACACCCCCATGATGAATAACAGTATATGTGATGTCTTGGCTAAACAATTTCGTTAAAAAAGAAAGAGGCATTTATTTCCCATTCCATTTATTTCCCATTCCATTTATTTCCCATTCCCATGGGTTGAAGGCCTGCCCATAGCTTGCAGCAGGCTGCCTGTTGAAGAGCAGATGCTGAAGTATCAAAGCTGTCTCTCCTGGATGGGCTGGAGGGCTCTGTCCATGTGTTCATACTAGTTACAACATTCAGTGGTATGATCCTTTTCATCTTCCAGGGGCTGCTTCCCCTGTATTCGGCTCTGGTGAGGTGGCACCTTCAGTCCTGTATCCAGTTTTGGGCCCCTCAATTCAGGAATGACATTGAGGAGCTGGGGCAAGTCCGGAGAATGGCAGCAGAGCTGGTGAAGGGTCTGAAGGGTTAAGTCCTTTGAGGGATGGCTGAGGGAGCTGGAGGTGTTCAGCCTGGATAAGAGGAGGTTCAGGAATGACTTTACCACTCCCTGCAGCTACTTGAAAGGAGGTTGTAACCAGGTGGAGGTTGGGCTCTTCTTCCAGGCAGCCAGCGAGAGGGCAAGAGGACATGGCCTCAAGCTGTGCCAGGGAGGTTCAGTTTGGACATGAGGAGGAATTTTTTCACAGAAAGGCTGGTTAGATGTTGAAATGGGCTGCCCGGGGAGGTGGTGGACACACTATCCCTGGAGGTGTTCAGAGAAAGAGTGGACATAGCACTGAGTGCTGTGATCTACATTACAGGGTGGTGTCCAGTTATGGGTTGAATTCAACAATCTCAGAGATCTTTTCCAATATAATTGATTATGTGATTCTGTAGTAATTGATGAGTATTGCCTGGGGTGTGTAACTTTGTTAACTTTTTTGGGTTATGGGGCAATACACTGTTAATTCAGTTCCATGCCTTGGTTGTTTCTGCCATTCATTGTGAGGCACATTGATGATATGTTGTCTACCATCTCTTGAATACTTAATATAGAGACTGGTCTAATATACAAGTCAGCAGGGAGACAGATGTGGTTTTTTGTAGCTTATATTTTAAATAAATGCTCAGAATTAATTATCTGAAGTATTAAAGGAAAACAAGGAATGTAGAAATGATGGACTGCTTGCCATTTTCCCCTTTGGCCTGTGCATGTGAAAGTGGGTGAAAAGTACTCTGCCAAATAAAATCTGTTGTGGATGGGCAGAACAGCAATTCTGTGATTGCATATTCAGCATGTTTTAAAATAGAAGGTGAGCTGAAGAGCTGTTAGGAAGATTGTTGCATGGTCAGTGGTGGACACTTAGGGAAAGGAGAGAGATTCTGTATTAACAAGATCAGTAAAAAAGACCTCTGGCTATTAGGACATCTACTCTTCATTCTGTCTGATGATTTGGCATCTTTCATAATCTCTAATGTGTCAGTCTACTAGAACTCTTCCAAGGGAAGTGCTTCTACTGGTACTGATAAGTTTTGTTTTTTTAATCTGAAGCCAAGTTTTAGTCTAAAGGACTAAACTCAAAATGTTTTTAAGGGTAGTAGTATCATCTGGAAAAGTAAGTTATAGGTATTTGGATACTTCAAAATATGAAGAACTGTATACATTATATAGGCTGCTAATTCTGCAGTGCTGAATCCAGTGTATGTACAGTTGCACTGGAACAAAAATGCTTTTGCTGACAGTTAATTTCTCTTGCTGAGCACATATGTAAGTATATGTCAGGGCTTTTGCATTCACAGCTAGCCCAGGAAAGCTTTTGTCTCTGGTTTTCATGGAGAGCTTGTGGGAAGAATACTGCAGTGTGCTGTGCTGAGCTGCAGGTTCCCAAGGGCCCAGTTGCACCCATTTGTGTGTTTATCTTCTGTACTCTTTGGAAATTCAGTAACAAGTGAGAAATTATTTTGATTATACTGAAATAAAGATGTGCTTTATCCCTGAAAGAGAGTTGCAGAAGCTAGCTTATGTGTTTAGGCAGCTAAGGATTCTTTGTGTGCTTAAGTTCTTGCACATCTTTCACCTCTCTCCAAGACCCCAATTTAAATCCAGCACTCAGGGATATCGCACGGATTTGTACACTTGCTGGTGGATTGTGGTTCCATAAAACAATGAAAAGATTATGCTTATCCATGTTTATTCCATCTGTAACAGATGTAATATTAATAATATATTTTTTTACTTAAGTCTCTCAGCTGTAATCCAGTGCAAATTAACTGAAGTTAGAAACAGTCTTTATTTTAGTATTTCAGAGCACTTCAGGAAAGAGAACACATCTGAGTGATTATAGAAGTACTGAGATAGGTACCTTCTTTTTTTGCATATAATGTGACTTTCAGTGAAACAAAACCATGGTGCAACATATTCTTTCCACAGAGACAGGCTTGCTGTTACAATGACTGATACCTAGTTTTGGTGGAATCTTTTTTTTTTTTTTTTTTTGCTACATGGAATTTGGGGCTTTAACTATTAGGCAGTGATAGATGTTGAGGAATGCTGTGGCAAATTCTGTGAACGGTGGAGATATTTCAGCCTCTAAATTGCTAGCAGTGTTGTCTCTTGAAGCTTCCAACATCATTCTCGATTTTATGGAATAGAAGACATATTGGGAAGGGAAATGAGAGTGATATTGTCATTACTCCTAACTGATGACCTGGTCATCAGTTTAAGTGTTGTTAGCATCTCGCAGGTACTTCAGTTTTCTAAGATTTTCACAGGTGTTTGTAATTGAAAAGCATGAGGTACTGATTAGCAGGGTCAGATGAAATTGCTCCATTTTTTAAAAAAATTGAAATATATCTGTATTTTTATCATTTTAGAATTATCTATGAGTTTCTGTTTTGAAGTACGTGTGAAAGGAAATGTTGTCCACAAATGCACAAAATTTCTCCTCTGTTACTCCATTCACTGGTTAGACAGATCTTAGACATCAGCACAGACACACTCTATTATGGTTAGTATAAACCATTTAATTACTGTCCTGAATTTCCAAATAGCTCTGTGGATAAACGTTTCACTTCATCAGCAGCTGAAGTGAGATGAAATGTAAGGGCTGGTACAACAGCAACACGGATTTGTAACCCTGCAGCAGTAGAATGCTTTTCTAGATTTATTGTTTTCTTAAGAGAATAGCCTTTATAAGTGAAAATTTAGGTATAATTTTGAATATGTCTGAAAAAAATAATGGTACACTGGGTATGAACAGCAAACAGCATTCCCAGTGTCTGTGTGCTGTATGTTACTGCCTGCTTCTTTTAACAGGATTGTGTATATGTTTAGTGAGTGCTTTAAAATAATCCTTTTTTATTATTTTACAATATGATAATATTTATTTTTAAATGAACAGCATGTATGTTTAACGTGCATTTTTCAAGAGTCTATAATTTATGTGAAAGCTATCATGGTGTAATAGCATTGTATGAAAAGCTCCTTTTCTTCATAAACCCTTATATTTAATCCCTCAAAGCAGCAAGCAACATGCTGGCCAGAGAATTAACTTCAGATTGAAGATAAAGAAGAGGCCAAAGTTAATGACAGAGAAAGCTGAAAGATGTAATTCAAGTAGGAGGGTAACAGCTTGCAAAACAGGTTGCGATATTTGCTTTATGATGAATAACTACTGCAAAAGAGAGAGTATTTCCTATGTCTACAGAAAACTACATTTTCTGATAAATAGATTCTTAAACTTAATATTTCTGTGGGCATGCAGTAAATAAATGAGCTGAGTTATGTTTAGTATGGTACTGGCTATCTATTTGACTTTAGAATGTAAATGGTAGTGCTGTGTAATATTAAATTAATTACCATGGTCAGACTTAAAATTTCTTTATCATGCTATAAAATATTGGAACAGAAAGGAAATCTGTTCAGAGGGAAAAGTAATAAATCTTACTTGCAGTTAAAACTTAGAATTAAGTATATCATATTATTAAAAGTTAACAAAATTAAGATTTTCATTACTCTGAAGGTGCTCCCACATAAACACATAGTAAATATTCTGAAAGGTACAAGTATTTACCAATTATTTTCATTTATATTCTGTTAGGTGCTTCAGTTCTGTATGAAGTGAGTTTCTAAAACTTAATGTGATGTCTCTAAATGTGGCAGGAGCGAACCTAAGTCACACAGGGATTTACAGCTATCTTGAAAATAAGAATTTCTTCATATGATCATTTAATGTCATCTGCATGAGGTAATGTAAAATACTGTATGCATCTCTTAGCAGTCAAAATGTGAAAGATTTTTTCAGGTTTATGATGGGCATTTTAAAATATGTTTTATTGTCATGTGGGTGTAACAGGTAAATCCTGGGTCAGACATTATTTTTGGCCTCAACATAATTCACAAAATTTCAGATGTGTGAAGTTGGAAGGGGCCTCTGGACATCATCTCATCCAACCCCTCTGGTCAAGCAGGGACACCTACAGCGGGATGCCCAGGGTCATGTCCAAATGGCTTTTAAATATTTCTAAGACGGACACTCCATGTCCTCCCTGGGTAAGCTGTGCCAGTGCTTGGTCACCCTCACAGGAGAAAAGTGTTTCCTGCTGTTCAAAATGTGAGGTTATGAGACCTCTACTCTGCCCCAGCTCAAGCTCTTCACTTCTGTCACAGACTTCCAGCCTGAGACAATTCAGGAGCTTTTTCAGTTTTTCTTGTCTGGCTCTTTTCTATTCACCTTTCACTCGTGCTGTCATTCAATGCTGCAGGAGACTGCTTTGTTACAGAAGATCTGCACCTTTGTCCTTACTTGAAGGTGTAGTTTTCCTGGCATGGTGCTGCCATGTTCCTGTTCCTCTGGGTTGGATCATGTTCTGCACACGCACTGTGGGGGAAAACGTTGCAAGGCTCCCTGCAGTAAACAAAAGTTGTTCCTTAAAGCATAGTACAACTACATCATAACAGTGTTCAGCTGGCATGGATACAGCACTGCCAGGGTTCAAATAAATTAAGAATTTTATTTGGAGAATGTACTTACAACCTGCTGGAAACATATAATAATGTAAATACATAACAACATTCAAGCAGTGCAGCTGTCAAGATATTTTCATGTGCAGAAAGACACTGCTAGTAACTCTTTGCATCACATTGCATTGAGAGTACAGAAACTTGGTTCAAAGTACTATTTATTCCATTGAGACCAGAAACAGGGGATTTATATCTTCATATTTTCCGTAGGGTGTCTGTGTAGTTTGCTAGAAAACACATCATAATTTAAGACTTCCTTTAAAAATAATAATTAGAAGTAATATAAAAATGACATATTTTAATCACCATAATTGAAACTACTTGGAGAATGAAGCCAGTACAGTCTTGAGAGTTAAGTAGGGCAGTTTATTAAAACAAATGGAAGTGATCAATTCCAAGCTTTCCCAGTCTCAGCCTGTATACTAGAGCAGGAATAAACACTGCATAGGAGTGATTTTAATGACAGAATCCTCTTATCTCAGATACCAAGTAATAAAAATAGTTGTTATTGTCTGGATGCAGCGAGCTTAGCCTTGGCATTAAGTACCACCTGCCTTTTTAAAGAAAGACTGGCTGGTAAAGAAGGGCTGCATGGGCCAGGAGGGAGAAGGCTGTGGCTTTGTTTTGTGTATGCTACATGGTTCAAAAGATAAAAGGCAGTAATGATGCTTTTGAAGGATTAATATTTCTTCCATGAACTCTGACATTAGCCTGTGCTTGAACCAGTTGCAGAGTTGCTGCCTGTAATGGAAGACTGGTATGGCCTGTGTTTTTAGAAAAATCAGGACCTTTGTATAAAGGTTTCTTGTGTATTTTATGAGAGCAAATAAAACTAGTCTCTCTGTATTCATAATGTTTTGATACTGAAAAAACCCCCTTTTTTGAGAAATATATCCAGGCATGGTATAAGTTACCTCTCTGTGAGCAATTTCAGAGTGGTGAGTGTTGCTTTTCCCTAGAAGCCTGTTTTGAACTGAAACATTTAAGGCCTACTCTTAAGCCTATTTGAAAGGAATCACAGATCAAAAGTTTTTTAACAGAAACTTCTGGCTGAGAAATTGGTGTCTGTCGTAGCACTCAGTCACTTCGCCTTTGGTGAATACAACGGAATTAATGGTTTTTCTCCCATTACTTCAGCCTTTAGATCTCAATTAAGCAAAGTAGTCTAGCACAAGCATATTGTTATGTAGGCGGTCCTGTCAAAATAATGATGCTCTTTAGATCCTAAGTAAGCACACTTTCATCTACCGTGTTAGTACTGTGAAGGCTTTACTTGAAGAACAGAGATCAGGAGGTAGTTCTTCAGCTGAGGTGGTTCTCCTCTCAGAGAAGTCACAGAAAATAACACTATTTAAAATTATTTTTTCCACTCTGCTTAGTAAAATATTCCTAACATGTAGTTTATTTTTTTCCACAAAGAATAGTCGTTATGGTTTTATCTTCTCGTGTTTTGTCTTTCATTATGATATAGTCAGCATACAATATTTGACATTTTTATTTTGCGTGGTGTGCGTGTTTCAAAACCCAGGACAATGGTCTTGGCTATAGGAAGACAAAGTTCTGTGCCTCTGATGTGCCACTTCATGCTGCTGCTTCTGAGAGATTCAGTTTATCCCTTTCCATTGTGTATCTTGAAGATGGGTCATGAGCACGGACAAGGGGAAAGTTTGCCTTTGAATTTCATTTACCAACATGTCAGCTTTGTCCCAGGTCATGAAATAATTAATCTGAGTCTTAGAAAAGCCTGTACCAGTGCTCTTTTGAGCTTGCTGTCCTGCCTGTAAAGGAGCTGACTTGGTTTTTAAGTTCAAGTGCACTTCTGCAGAGACTAATCCCAGAGTCAGCTCTTTCCTATTGACTGGTTCTAGGCTTCAGACAGACTTTTCTAGAAGAAAACACAGGGAGTTTATTGAATCTGCACAACTAAAATATGCAGCTTTTTTTTTTTTTTTTTTTAATTTGTGAGCTTGGTGATTCTCTGTAGTCAGAAAAAGCAGTGTCTTAAAATTTAAACTGTCTGTAACACCTTCCTACTTGAACTTTCTGAATCATCTGAAGCATTTGATATATTTCTTCTAAGCCTCCCCAAAATATGCTGTTCATATCCTGCTGAAATCACTCCCCTTCCAAGTCTGCTGAGCTTTTCTTATTCCTTTTCTTTCACTCTACCAGGAAAAAAGAATGACCTGCCAAGTAATTAGCATAGTCTAGGTGAAATAAAATCACCTTATCTTCAGGACATTTCATATACCTTGTTATGAATGACAGCTTTGGCATCAATTCACTTCTTCCACTTAAATGCTGTAGTTCTGGTTAACAGGGTTCACGTGATGGGCGCATGGAGATGTTCAGAATTGCTGATAATGGTCCTTTGACTCCTTTTGACCTTTCTTCTCTCATTGGATGGGGCAAGCCCTAATTCATTTTTCTGAGATGTTAAAATGTTTGGTGGTTTTTTTTTTTTTTTTTGTAATACATGAATTCCTTTGAAAAATATACTTCCTTATTTCTTACAAAATACAATTATTGCTTCACTAGTAAGTTATAAAAGTGAGATTTTGTCATGGGTGGCCAGTTAAAACTGGTTTCTTGTTTGATCATTAACTGTATGTTATAGTTAAACAATTTGCTGACTTAAATGCCTCAAAATACTTGGAGAAGTCCAAACCCATTAACTGTTTTGGATGACCTTGAGTTTATAGAACATCCAATGTACTTCGTGTGCTTTTCTAAGTGTCTTTGGGTTTTTTGCTGTGGGGATGGGCAGCTGTATGTGCATCCACATATTTCTATTCAAAACATTTGCTTGTGCTTATGTAAACAGAATGTTCAGTGATGGGACATTATTCTTGTAATTGTGTGTTTTTATGAATGATTTTCAGTTATGGTATGAAGTGGCAGAATAACAATATGAGCAGTCATAATACTATTTGGGAAACAGCCCATTTCTCATACTTCACGTAGCCTGTGGGGAAGTTCTTTCATTGCTTCATGTGCTGAAGTTTTTGGTTTATGTGACGAAAATGGTGGAATTGCATATTACAGCAAATATGAGTAGCTTCCTGACTTTCATTAAGTAGACTTCAAATTATAATTCACTTTGGTTTTTACTGATTTAAGTGACTTTGGCTTAATTTCAGTCCTGCTGAAGCCAGTAGTTGAAGTGATTTTTACATTATACTTATTTTAAAAAAATAAAAGCTGGTTTGTGCTAATGGATAGATTATAAAAGTTGCTTCTTAGTGATGGGGTTTAATGTTGCTGGGTGGTCATAGTAATTAATATGTGTAATGTGTCAGGTTTTATTGTGTGTGAATATCGGAAAGGTATTATCACATACAGGGTGTTAACACTATTTCATAATTTATCTGAAGTAAAATAATGTTGGCAGAAATATTGGCATGAGAACTGTAAAAGCTCAGGACTGTAAGAAGTGTTTATTTTTCAATTTATATTTATAAAAATCAGCTCCTGCTTAAATTCTCTTCTCTGTGTCCCATACAACATTGACAATACCAGAGACTTCGGGCATTGGCAATAGTTGTGTACTGATGGTATTACTTCATTGTTAGTGATGACATTTAATGTGATAATTTAAAAAGCTTGTGAGAAATGTATGGGCCTATGATGACTTGTTGAGCATTTATAATATACCTTCTAAAATCTTCGTTCTCTAAGACCACATCTGCAAAATTCAAGCTTTTTGGATGCAAATTGTTCAACTACATTTTTCCCTAATGACCTTAAATGTTCAATTTAGTTGATGTGATAATATGTTAGGTAAAATAAGTATTGAAATAACTACTCAGGCTAGAAATTTTGCTGTGCATCTTTCTTGTCATATCTTGTTGGCAACAGATCTATTGTGTGAAGTTGGGTTTTGATTCTTTGAAGCAAGAAAGAGGTTATATTTTGTATGATGTTACATGATATTGATAACGATGGTAATTTTGTCTTTTGTGTAGTCATACATATGTATATATAATACCTTAAAGTGCACTTTATTGGGCAGGAAAGTGAAATATACTGGAGAACTGATAATTTATTTATAGAATACTATATTTCCATATTTATCCTGTTTATGCTAATCAAGCGATAGCTGTGTATTCATTTCAGCAGATTTTCATTCTGTGCTCGTCAGTGTGGCTGTTTTAACTCTGTAGTTTTTATGTCTGAAGATGGTCCATAGAAATACAAACAAGGAATTGTATCAGCAGTATTTCATTACCAAAGCTGAGAGATGTCAGACATAATTACTGAGACTAACATCTGGAGTGGTGTATTGAAGGAAAACCTGCCAGTATTGTTAGCACATACAAAGGAGCATTATCCATATGTATGAAGCTTTATAACTGGAGCAAGTTGGGCAAGTGCTGCAAGTGAAAGGTGTAAAACACAACAAAGATAATTTATGTGTTTCAGTAAACTACTAAAAAGAAGCTGCATCAACGTAGTGAGTACTGCCCATGTGTAGAAAAGTTTAGCAAAATCCTTGGGATACAGATTTGAGCTTGTACTGGAGAATGAGGTTAAATGAAATGTGGGACTCCAGGAGGGGAAAGCTCCAAGGCAGTAGAATGACTGGCTCAGTTTAGTACCCTTTTATCAGCCCACTGTGTAGTTCTTAATGGTTACTGTTGAAGATAGTTTTGGCGTGTTGAGGGTGTTGCTAGTGGTTCTTCTTGTGCCAGGAGTTTCAAAGGATGGTTTGGAAAAACCATGCTTTAGACTTGCCTATACTCTCCAGCCTGTCTATTCATAGTCTCTCCCTACCAGCAGAACGGGTGACAGTGACCTATGAATATCTGATAATTTCAATGAATATAAAGCCTATCACTTATTTTGATGAACGTAAGGTATATAGAAATTGCTGAGGTGGAAATCAAGAAATCTCATTCTCAGTTGCTTGGAATTTTCCTACCAACTTTTTAACATTTTCTGCATGAGAGTTCCTGTCACAGATAGGATTTTTTGCAACTGCTGTGCAGCACAAGGATTTAGTAGTGGATTAGTGTAATATAAATGCAGACAAAACTATATACATATTGAGTCTGTGTTTTGAGTTTTTTATTACTGTGGGGCTTTTTCTGGTTATGATTTACAGTAGTAGCACCCAGTAACATTAGTAAAATTACTCCTGTAAATCCTCTGTACCCATCCATGGTTACTTATCAATATCTCTCCAGCAGGTATATTAGAATAATAGGTTAAAATTTAATACCATTGGAGGGATAAAATTGATAATTTAAATAGTGCTCCCATGAATATGCTCAGTATTAATTGCAAATATTTTCTTTTATCCAGGTTACTCATACATCTCATTATTTTCATGCGTATTCACTTTCTGGCCTTTTCCCCCTTGTTGTCTGTAAGATAGCTTAGTGATTATCAGTAAGACTTAAAATGTTGCTGTCAAATGCCTTTTAGCTGGGACATTAAAGGCAGGTTACCTGTGTTTTTGGTTTCTGGATTTTTTCAATTGTTACATAGTTTTGGAATATATTTTAAATTAATTATTTTAAAATAAGTTGGCAAAAAAACCTGGTCGCAAACCCTTCAGCTAATTCCTCTACCACTTTCGGTAGGTACTATGATATATACTAGGAAATGTAGAAAAAATATGTTACTGTAAAATGGTTTTATGTGTGAACTTACAAAATAACCTGCTTTTGGAAAGTGATGATCTCAGTTGATTGTTTTTCATTGACCTCCATAATAAAGAACAGTATTTGTTAACATGTAAAATGGAATGCATTTACCAATTGCTGACCAAATATTTGAACTTAAGTCCATGTGTTTCCCTAAAAGTTACCTTGACCACAAAGATGGTAGATGTCCCATCCTTGGAAATACTGAAGATCAGGCTGGGTGAAGGTCTGAGCAACCTGATCTGGTTCAAGATGTCCCTGCTTATTGCAGGAAGGTTGGACTAGATGGCCTTCAAGGATCCCTTCCCACCCAAACTGTTCCATGATTCTAAGTGGCTATTAATTGCTGATTGCAGTGCAGATGGACTGCCCTGTTTTCTTAGCTACAGTAAATACTTGTTTACAGATTTGCCCTCAGCAAGGGTTTCAATTTATGCTTAATTACTATGAACAAATGAGTCCCCAAGGAGATGTCAAGTATTTCATTATATCTGCAAAGAGCTAGAGTGCTGTTTCAATTACTGTAGTAATTTTTTTCCTATACCAACTATACCCAGTACACTGGGAACATCAGTATTGTTTAGAATCAAATAATCCTTGACTTCAGTTTTTTCTTTTTTTTTCTATTTCTTTTACAGTTTTAAGAAATTAGACAATTTTCAAGGAAGTTTTAATTGTAGTCAATAAAATTAATGAGTATGATGCACCCAGTGTTTTTTAAATGATTTTAGTAAGTCCAAATCATATTGAAGATTTCCTGCTTGGGAGGTAGTTATATGAAAATGATAATCTTAATGCTGGAATTCTCTTTTGGGGATGAGCTGAAACCTAGTGATTTGAGATGTATGAGAAATTTCCAGGTTCTTTATAAAAGATGTTTGCTCATATGATGAGTTGCATTTACTTTCAATATGAAGTGTTTAAGAGGCCACAGTGGATTTAATCTTGGTCAGCTGTAAACTTTGTGAAACTCATGCATAATGTATATGGATAATGTGAGTAAATTAACAGTAGTCTAGTATTTATTTTAGAAGTAATAAACAGTGTAATTCATTACACTGATATGTCAATTTTTCATTTCGTTCTGTTTTTGCATAGGAAGAAATACTGAAAATACGGTGCTTGACAGTGTTATGGATAAAAATGCAATATATAATGTGCCAGTTTGGAACTGAAACCTCTATTTAAAGATGCCATGCCAATGCAACAGATTTATGTTGCAAACAAATCTTCTGCATCTGAAGACCAAGTCCAGCGCTTGTTTCTGTACATATTACTGGTTTGGTTTTGCTCAAAAGGCAGTAAGTAGAGCATTTGTTTCTAAAGCTAAAACACAACCTAAAACCAAACTTATCATGTTTCCGAACAGAATGATGATCGTTATTTAAAAGAGCGTGCGTCCTGCTCCCTCCCTTCCAAACCCCTTTAATAACCTTCATGTAATCCTTTAATCCTGTAAGCTTTTATCTGGGGCTTTGTATATATTACCAGAGCAACTTACTTTCATTAGAGCATCATCAAAGAATGGATTTCTGATGTTCTGTAGTGCACAGGGAGAATTAAGAATTTTTAAAAACCAATTCCTTTCTGTTCTGCTTTTTCTTTTGGATGTGTTTCCCCCCTGTTTCTCATAATATATTTGAAAGGCTAAGCATTTACAGTTTGGAAGTGTAGTCACAAGATCTTGCAATTTAATATTTCTCCGCAAAACTTCTTAGTGGGGAATAACTTCAGGTTCGTGGGGAATGTCATGTAACTCACTTTAATAATTTATGGTCTAAGAGTTTTTTCCATAGTGTATAACAAGCTGACCTTTTGCAAATTGCCAAGACAGGAGCAATAAATGACATTGTTACATTGAAAAAGATGTATAAAGTGAATGTTGCATTTTTAGTTTTGAAGGCTGAAGGTATGATCATGTTCAAGCTTTATTGGTGGTTAATACAAAAGTTACGTTGAACTAATTTTCTTAAAAGCTTGATTGCTATGAAAAAGGTTCCATTTAAATTAACATTTATGTTACTATTCTCATCTTTGTGCAGGATAGGTCTGTAAGTTCTTCAATCAGTTGTAGTTATTTTAAATACGATGTATGCATTTAATTTGTATTGACTGGATTGAAATTAGCAGTAATGTCCAGTTGTTGTCATTAAATAGGCTGCAAAGTCCTGTATTTGTTTTATGCTTTAAAAATGGGATCATAGGCTTTGTGTAAGTTTTCTCAGAAGAGTCATAGTGTGGGTAAAATCCATCATTTTACTAAAAAAACCATGAATTATATGGAAACCTATGCATTTAATAGTTCTCTGTGGTAACTAAAATTACTGGAGAGATGTCTCTGTGTTGAAGGACTGGAAATGCCTTTTCTTGGATTGTTTTTGCTGTCATCCATTGACAGNTAATATATAATATGTAATACATACAAATTATATAACTATAATAATAATATATATAATAGTATAATAATATATTACTGTATAGTAAATTAACTTGTTTAGAAGGACTGAAAATGATAATCAGGTCTCTTTTGAAGAATCTGCTGAGGATTACATTTTTAAGGGAGTGATATATTTGCTGGAAACATTTAATGTTACTTACTGTGTTCTTTTCGTTGTTTTACTGAAAAGTTTGGGCCTAGTGTTTGTCACTGCAAGTGTTCAGCCTATAAATTGTTGCAGAGAAATGTAATAAGTATTGAAAGAGACCTAGATTATTCACAGTGGGATGAAAATAATTCCTAAGTCTCCAGCTTTTGTGAGGAAGGAAAAATGTCACATTGACTGTACATAAAAAGAAGGAAGAATTTTTTATTAAGTCTTTATAGAATTCACGTAATACACTTTGTTGGTGGAATGTTAATTTTATTTTTAGATCAAGGTTAAAATAATGAACTGGTCAGTTGATGTTGGAGTGTTTCAGTGATTGGTCACTGCAGATGGAAAAGGTACTTGCTGGTTTTATTCCACCCATATCCTCTTCTCTCAAGAGCTTTATTTCAAAGCTGCATAAAATAAACTTACCTAGAGCTATATAAATGGAAGTTGGAAANTTTGAAAGGCTAAGCATTTACAGTTTGGAAGTGTAGTCACAAGATCTTGCAATTTAATATTTCTCCGCAAAACTTCTTAGTGGGGAATAACTTCAGGTTCGTGGGGAATGTCATGTAACTCACTTTAATAATTTATGGTCTAAGAGTTTTTTCCATAGTGTATAACAAGCTGACCTTTTGCAAATTGCCAAGACAGGAGCAATAAATGACATTGTTACATTGAAAAAGATGTATAACGTGAATGTTGCATTTTTAGTTTTGAAGGCTGAAGGTATGATCATGTTCAAGCTTTATTGGTGGTTAATACAAAAGTTACGTTGAACTAATTTTCTTAAAAGCTTGATTGCTATGAAAAAGGTTCCATTTAAATTAACATTTATGTTACTATTCTCATCTTTGTGCAGGATAGGTCTGTAAGTTCTTCAATCAGTTGTAGTTATTTTAAATACGATGTATGCATTTAATTTGTATTGACTGGATTGAAATTAGCAGTAATGTCCAGTTGTTGTCATTAAATAGGCTGCAAAGTCCTGTATTTGTTTTATGCTTTAAAAATGGGATCATAGGCTTTGTGTAAGTTTTCTCAGAAGAGTCATAGTGTGGGTAAAATCCATCATTTTACTAAAAAAACCATGAATTATATGGAAACCTATGCATTTAATAGTTCTCTGTGGTAACTAAAATTACTGGAGAGATGTCTCTGTGTTGAAGGACTGGAAATGCCTTTTCTTGGATTGTTTTTGCTGTCATCCATTGACAGCAGGAGCATGGTTGCTTCTCACCTTGTAGATGTCATCTTTGGAAAGACTGTTCTGACTTTTTTTCACAGTCTCTCTCAGGAACGTGTATAAAAGTTTGACATCTGCCTACATAGGAGGTGTTTCTACATGATTTTGTGGGGAAAAAAGCAGCTAAACTAAGAGGAGATACAGCTTTCTAGGCTAAATTTCAGGCATATTTTATGACCATGATTTAAGTGAACAATAACTATCAGTATTTGGGGAACAAGTTGGTGTCCAGTTTTGTTACTATATATTAATATAATA